>JAOXJP010289935.1:0-18910 GCA_025762735.1 Platanus orientalis | reverse complement strand
AACAGAGTGGAATGGCGGAACAGGATTCGTGTAGCCGACCCCAAATAGTTGGGATAAGGCTGTTTGTTGTTGTTGTTTGTATTCTTTGTGTGTTCTATGAATTTTTTTATTTATTTATTTCATATTAAATATGATGTGCTTGGTAAGACATATTAGAATTGGAATCTTGCATATTTATCTTATGTTGTACCAATTTAGAAGATGATGTTTCTATTACTCTACATAATTTTTCTTGTTAAGAGGAAATAGAAAGATTTGTATAAGTAGCTTTTGGGTCAACCAGAATGGTGACGTGTAACTATGCCTCCACATTTATAGCTTTCATAAAACATCAGCAATTCTCTTCCTTTTTCTTCATCCGATTTTAATGTAAAAAAAAGAAAGAAAAAGAGTGGAGATAATTGGATGATGGTGATAATGTCAATTTTACTATGCTATCCTTGTTTTCTTTCCACCAATTGTCCACTAGCACAAGTACAAGGGAACATCACCACTCACGTTTTCTTGCTTCTAAACACATTACCACTAAATACATCAAGGAAGAAGTCTTATTGGAGGAGTTTTTTTCCTAAAGCCTCACCACATCAGACTCTTCCATTTATATATCCCCATTTCATATCATAGTACTTTGATCGGTGAGGGAAGATGGAATGAAGATAGAATTTCACTCTTTGGCCTACCGCAAGAAATCCATTTAGCATCAAAATTGCATCATTACTAGTCATTTGGCCTTTACTTAATGATTCTGCGGTGTCTACTCATATACTTCCAAAGGTCATGACAACTTTTTGTTGGTGACCATTAGATACCTTGGTCTTTTGGTAACCGTTGCAATGGTTACCAATTAACGTCAAGAAAACTGATGGATTTTGAAGTGGAAAAGTGGTTTTTTGGAGCAAGATTCGTGAATCTAGATCAAGTTTCCCTCCATTTATATATATATATAAAACTATATTATTTGGTTTCGTATCGTGGAGTGTTGATGAAGATGATTCTTTATAAACATTATTCTCTGTTCAAACAGAGATCCCATTGCTTTTTGAACCCATACATGGTTGTTAACAATGTTATCTTCCTCATCTTAAGTTCAAACTCTAAGAACTTGTTCTCTAAGTAGGCAACAAAGAATCCCATCCACCCCTTTGTCCCTATTCGATGATTTCATTGGCTTTAGTATCAGAGTATAATCCAGCACAACAAAGGGGCACATGCAGGAGTCATGGCACTGGGTGGAAGAGTTACCCACCCAGGAAACCCACTATAGAAGGGATGGTGAAGTAATGGAACCCACACATCTGCCTCTAAGTTTTGGTGGGTATGTGACTTTTGGTCTGAAACGAAAGGTTTACCTTTGGGTAGTAGTCTATAGGCCTGGGTCAGCTCTTAGGCTGTATTCTAGTTAAAGCCTACAATTATAAAATGTTCTTGGAAAGATTAGAAATGTGGGGGTGTCTATCTAAAATAAGATGGCTAGATTAAAATGAAAGAAAAGATATGATTTATTGTGAGTTATGTCTTTTGTTGTTTATATTATGTTTTCCATTTTGTATTAGATGAAACATAGTTTTTTCTATTTGGTTTTTAAGTAGGTTCACTTGTAAATCTAGTTATTTGTATTGAATGTTGTTGCCAAGTATATGAATACTTGAAGAAAACTATGTATTGATTTATTAGATATCCTCTTATTTGAAAGGATATAGTGATAATTGTTAGAATTCCGAATCTAAGGATTCGAAACCCATGAGTGCTTGAATATACAATCTTGTAGAAATTGCAATTTTTTGGAGGTCTAAGAAATAGACCTATATAATTCACTCTACAATGAAGAGTCTGAGTTTATGGTCTTTGCAACTAGAGGTAAAGAAATGAAGTGGTTGTGGAATTTAATTTGGAAAAATTCTAATTTGGTTTGGACCAATGCCATTAATATCTTTGCATTATGATAGTAAATCTACACTATCACAAGATTATTATAAAATGTAAAATGATAAGTCTGGATAAATTGATATAGCTATGTGAGTTATTGGTCGTATGGTCAAATAGTAACTTGGACGATCCCTTAAGTAGTGCGTTTTACTAGGGATACAAGCAAAACGAAGTTTCTAAACGGAAAAATACAACCTTATGAAAATTATGAATGCTATGTTCTGGTAGAATTTGTGGGAAAAAAACAAGAACTTATCACAAATTATATTTTCAACAAGATACTTCATAAAAAAACTAAAAGACATCACAAGAATTATGAAAATGTCAAACCTTCCTGAAAATTTTTAAAAGTGTGAGGGTGTTTAGTAAGGTGGTGGTCCCTATCTTTAAAAGGCTTGAGATAGGATCTAAAAGAGGCATGAAAATTTTGACAATATAATAATGCCAAATGGGTTGAGAATTAATGAATGTGACAAGTGTGTGTGTATGATATGGTAAGTTTTGACATATTCGTCGGAGATACAATACCGTAAAGTAATTGATCTCACATGGAATTATTTCCATAAAGAATATGATATTACGGATCCATTAAATAAAGGTTGAGAAGATATCAAGTAAACTGTTCATTGAGGGGAATGGGTTTAAAGCTTATGTCTAAAAAGTCATCATAATGGCAACTTAGCCTAATTGACTGGATATCCCAAGATCTAGGTTCAAAAGGACAACCGAATTGTGTGTGACTTGGTAGTATTACTATGATCACTATAGAGAAAACTTCTCCTATCCACTCCTATGATAAAATAGTGATACTTGCAACGAAGATCAGGGTAAGCTATACTTTTAATAATTCTTATACCCTGGAAATCCAAGTGGAGTATAGCATGGTACTCTTAATAAGAATTACCTATGTGAGTGTAAAGTGGCCGCTTCAAATGAGAATTGTAAGGCTGAATTCTCCAAAACACTCATGAGACCAAGCGGTGTTCAGGGCTAAAATGAACACAATCATGAGAATCAAATTGTGTCCGAAAATGAGTTGTGTGAAATCTATTGTCTTGGTTTACACAAACGGCTAAACAATTTAAGACATCGCATTCACTGGTTAGCTAGTAAATCCGATAGTATTTCACAAAGGAAGGTTCAAAGCCACAAACTACCTATCCCTATACAGTGATTTTCCAAAAGTACTCTCTTTTAATGGTTGCATATGCATTTTCATTCAAGCGGGGGATTGTTGGAAACGGTTTTGAAACACTCAGATTTTTACTATGCCCAGATTGAAAATCTGATTGGGTAGACATATTTGAGCCAAAATAAAAGTGGGACCTATAAGTCTTTTGAAACGGGTCCACATGGATTCATGTTCACCTCAATGAGGAGAACAACGTTGTATAGTTGGATGCTCAAAACCGTTAATAGGTGAATGAAAAATTGTCTCTAAAGGTGCCTACTTGAACACTGGTAAAACTGGTGAAAGGGTGTGTCTATTCGTACAAATTTTACAGTTATGCCCTTGGTGACTGTTGGACTGAATAGACACACATGTGGCTATTAAATCACACCCATTTATACATGCCTATTCCGTACGAACATGTAGGTGCCTCTTAAATCATCCCCTTTCATACATGTCTTTTCGTACGAATGCGTAAGTGACTACTAAATTGCAACTTTCTACATTCGTGTCTGTTCGAACACCAAAGGTTGTGTCCCTACGCTTGTTCCGAACAGACATGAACAAGTCTATAAATAAACGTCCCTTCTTCATTTTAACTTCTCGGTTTTTCAATTGCAAAATTCCGAATTCAAAAATTCGTAGTGTTCCTTAGGCATCATAGAGGATGTCCGAATTAGGCATATAGAGAGCATGATAGCGTGTCCATATTCTAAGAGAGAGAGTACAGCACAAGTTTGATTCACCAGGCACACAGATTGTAGTGTATCTTCTGTGTGTATAGATCATTGTATCTTGGGAAGCAGATGTCCATGATGATCATAAGCACCAATGCAAGGGGTGAAATCTATCTTAAGGACAGTGTCAAACACTGGCCTTGATCAATTTCAGGTATGATTTATTGTCAAATTGTCTAGTCAAGTAAGTGGTTCTTTTCATTTCATTTTTAAGTATTTTATTTATATGAAATAAATACTTGTTGTTTATAGAATAGTGCATACATAGAATATAGACCCAACACTGGAACCATTGACCAAGATTCAATAACCAAGCAGTGTTTTTATGGCAACAGGCACCATATTTCGCTAATGCATTACCTACGCCATTTGCAAATCCATATATCTGACAGAAGGATAAATTGTGAAAGAAAATAAATGTAGCATTAGAAATCAAGTGTAAAAGGTCTAACTTATGTTGGGGCTCTCCTCCGAATTATCCTTCAATCACTCAATTATGTTGAGTGCACCACCTTTCAAGATCACTTTCTTAATGCCCAAGCTCATTACCATCTACAAGCTCAAAATAACAACTTTCCATTTAGACACTTGGAGAGATTTCAAATATTTATGTTTAGACTAGCAATGATAAAGCTTAATTTCTTTTGAGTCTCTAATAATAATTCTAGCACCTGGTGCTCCTCTATTCATGGAAGTTATCCATCAAAATTAACTTTCACTTTATCACCCATGGCCTCCATGTGACTTCCTCATTTGAACGAGTTGTTGTTGTTTCCTGCTTCATTTGGCTAGAGACTCAGATTCCTTATTTCTTGCTGAAGCCTATATTCGCCTTAGAATACGTTTTCCAAATAAGTTGTTACTTTTATTTTTTAGGAATTCATTCCCCAAATTTGCTTCCTAGGGAATTGAGTTTGAGTTGAATATTTTTGGGCTGAATAATGAAGAGGAGAGGTTACTAACTTATAAGTCGTTTTGTCTTTACGATGAAAACCCTTTTCGTTTTCCAAATTAAAAGATCATTTATGATTGAAATGAGTAAGGGATCTTTTCTTACCTCTATCTATTTCTACACTTGATATAGAATTTCTAAGCTATTTAAATGGTTAATGATATCTTCAACTTTCTCAAAATTGCATTCATTCGGTCTTTGGAATTGGATTTAAAATTCTGAATATTAAGGACCCTTTTACCCCACTTTTAAGATTAGTCACTGAAAAGATAACACGTGGCCTCTCATTTTTTTAAATTCTACCACTACGTAAGTGACATGTAGGGCATTGCCATGGGAAACCGAGAGAGAGAGAGAGAGAGAGAGAGAGAGAGAGAGTTATGTGGGATGACTGACATGTGTCCTTATGAGTTGAATATAAGAATGTGGATGCCTGACGTGGGTTTTCATTTATTCCAAGAACTAGAAGTGGACCACAATAGTTCCAACTATGGCGACCAAAGACCTAGAGGTATTTACACATCATCAACAACATTTGCAGTAGATTAACTAACTTGAGGTGCACAAGATACAGGCCATGCACCAGCAAATCCAAATGGTAATTATCCTTGTATCTATGGTGACTACTCGCAAGAATCTGGCAAATGGAAACTAATCAAATGTAGTATAAATAACGTTTTAGAAGGCGTTACAAAGATTCAAATCCAAACACTATCAATTTCAATTTATCTTAGGAGTAGGCATAAAATAGCATTAGGAATAGTTGTACTACAATCTTGGTTCCTGTACTCCACATTGTATTTCGATCAAGTATTCCTTGTTCATGATCCAGTGTAATAGTCTCACAGATTAATGCAAGTGAGTTCTTGATTTTCAATTGCTTGTTTGCATTCATTTCTTCTTTGTTCTTTATTTGTTATTTATTTGTGATCATCGAGTCTGCCAAAGTCCTCTTTATTGAGGCAGAACCGAACCCACTTCATGGTTCTTATATCTATTGAGGCTTGCAAAATTTTCGAGACGGAACAAAGAGTAGTGGCAACAATGGGAGTATGACTAGTAGAATGAGAAGTGGGGACAATCCCAAAAGTAGTGAATCCCTTGTTAGTGAGAAGATATCCAATGACGTATCTCAAGAAATTAATGCAAGGCTCGATGCTTTGGCAGAAAAAAAAATTGATGAGGGATTCCAAGTTTTGTCAAACATATTAGCGAATGTTCTAATTGGAGCCCTTCAACCAATGGTGGAAGCAATGAGGTGAGAATAAGGCCTTGAACCTTGAACTCGAGGCATGATGGACGATGCAGGTCCCTCCAATCCATTGCCCAATGCCTCTACAAGGCTTGGAGGCCAAGAGAGACCTACATGTTATCTAGAAGGTCTAAGGGTTGAAGCTCCTCTAGAACAACCACATGTGGAAATCCCTCATGGCCAAACCATCCAAACTGGGTATCAACATGCTCCTTGAAACCAAAACCAATATGGTCATGGTGAAAATCAACAGACCCTATCGAGGACAAAAGGGTCACCCTTTGCAGGGGAGCTTTCTCTAAGCCCTTAAGCGAGTAGCAACGGTCCTTATAATAATGCATATCAAAGACAGTGATATCGAATGCCCGAATTACCAGTATGACCAGTTTTGGCCAAAAGGGAACTCTAATGCTTCTGGTCTGTATAACCCATTGCCAAACCAAAAAAAATCCTATTACCATCCTTATCAAGGCCTAGGAAAGCAGTATGCTTATCTCGTTTATGGCTAGAATTTAAAGCATTAAGACTATGTTACTAGTGCAATCGGGCAACTATATGGCCCGGGTTTTAGGAGGAGTGGCATACAAGTTTATAAAAAGCCCTACCTAGAAAGAATTAATAGGTAATATGAGTTTCCCAAAGGGTACCAAATCCCTGATGTCACCAAATTTTATGGAGAAGATAGCAAGATGGTTATGAAACACATTAGTTGATTCACCACCCAATATAGAGAGTTATCGAACCATGACTTCTATCAGTTGAGGTTGTTCCCAAATTCACTCAAGGGATTAGCCTTCACTTGGTACACCAACCTATTGCCAACCTCAATATTTAGTTGGATAAAAATGGAAGGCAAGTTTCAAAATCATTTTACTCAAGCAAATCTAGGTGTCTCAATGGCTTACTTAGTGAGACTAAAACAACAACAATGTGAAATTGTTGAGTAGCTCATAATGAGATTTAAAAATACCAAATCTCAATGTCTGAGCGGCCTACTAGAAGTGAAATCTATAAAGTTAGCTTAAGATGACCTTGACTTCGAACGTTGTAAAATTTTTTAAATGAATGACCTTCTTTGACCTCTTCAACTTGTCCAAAAGGACCACTCGATATGAGAGAATTCATAAGGAGGAAAACTAGAAAAGGAATGCTTTATATAGGACCTATTATCAGGACCCGAACTATGAAATTGATCTAGCTTAATTTATTGTCCAAAAGCCTTTCACATGTGAGGCTTTAGTAAAAAAAAAAATCCAATCTCAAGAGTCAAATAGACCAACTAATGCAGTTAGGAACTATTCATTTGACCTAAATATGGCTAATCAAATTTTAGATCTGCTCCTCAAGGCTAAGTAGATAAAGTTAGTTAGTAAATATAGGATTCATTTTCTAAAGGAGATCAAATGAAGGAACTACTGTAAATGACATAATTCTTACACTCTCTCCTCTAATAAATGTGTAGTGTTTAGAAATATTGTGTAAGAAATAATCGAGAAAAATTTATTAAGATTTCCAAATGAGAATAAGGAGGCCATGAAAGTCAACACAAATCATTTTTCCAAAATTAATTGAGGTTGACATGGTTTCAGCTAACTTGACATCTTTGAACACTAAAGCTAAAAGTGTTGATAGTGTTGACTCGAGACATTTGTTATCTAGGCACAAAAAGTGGTGAGACAGGAGCATCAATAAAATGGAATGTCTGAGTTGTAAAACAAATCCAAAAATGGCCCCTTGATGTGACAACTTTATCGACAAAGGGAATCCTCCTCTTAAAAGGAAAAGCTCACTCATTGTAACCCAAAAACCTAATGTATGTATTTATAAAGAGGCAATACAAAAGTCACCACTTCCACCAAAAGAAATCCTTAAGGATGAGGACTTAGATGATGGATGCCTTTGTGATAGATGCAGCCACATACTGGCTGAATGTTTTGCATTTGTGGTTACAGTTGACAAGGAAATGGAGGGAAAAAATCAAATCCAAGTTTAGCATAATAGATACCGGGAACCTAGCATGTATGCAACTCAAGGTTATCTAGGAGTTGCAATGTAAGCCTAGAAGATGCCAAAGCCATAATTTAGACCCAACAAATGGTTCAAACATGTTGAATAGTATGTGAACAAGCCATGGTTTCCACAACAACAGTTGCTAACTCAAGAGACCACCAGAGTGCCTCGAATGATCAAGCCACCCAAGGATGAACTAGAGAGGTGGATTACATTGGCATCACCAAGACAAAAATCCCAAGTTATCCATAGAGAAATGTTCAAATATGGGTATAATCCATATTTCCCAAACATGACTTAGACCCAAAAGAGGAGATGGTTGAGACAGTAAGTTCTTCTCCACAAAGAGTTTGCAAAGTGATCATTAAAAAGCATGTTAAACCTAGGAACAGAAATGGCGTAAGAACTGGGAGATCAACAAAAATAAACCATGAAGATGACTAAAAGGGTAAGGCCATTTATGGATGGTTGAGAGTCCACATACAAGGGAGAAATCATCAAGGAGCCAAGAATGGTTAGGCAAGACCATATGAGGCTCGAGAGAGGAGTCCACGCTTGTGAAGAAAAAAGGATTCGAGCCAAGAATTAAGCATAGAATGACCAAGGGTTATTCAGGTCTTGATAGGGAGAAAGAAAAGGTAACCACGAAAGAATTTGGCTTAGAAAGGTCAAGACAATGGGGAGATCGATGAAAACTAGCAATCATGAGTAGAGAGCCTTCAAGAATAGGATGTAGGAGAAAAACCCTGAGAGGGGTTTGAATCATGGAACCTCAATGAAGGGTCTCAATACGAAGGCTTAACCATGAGCAACAATGACCTTGATCTTGAAGGATTTTGTGTTGATGAGAAGGTTCTCATTGAATCCTTCATGGGAGATGTAGCTGGGAAGGAAGAAGTATACCTGAAAGGGTTGTGGACTTCAAAATGATCCTAACCTTGCCAGCTAAGTTCAAGGCTCGAGAGAACCAGCCACAAAGAATAGAGGAGGTTGTTCTTAACGCTTGGGGGGCAAACCTAGTAGTCTTCCAATAGAGGATACCAAAGGATTTCAGTCCAAGGATCAAGTCAATGGCAATGATGAATTAGGTAAGATCATCTTTGAAAAACCTTCAAAAAGTACGACACAACACCTTAAACCATTGTACATAAATGTGTGCATAGAAAACAAGCTCATTAATCGAGTCTTAGTCGATAATGGAGCAGGAGTTAACATCTTTCCATGATCTATGTTAAAAAAATTATAAAAAACTTATATTGAATTTATCCCAATAGATATTTCTATCTACATATTTTTTAAAAATGCCACTAGAACCAAAGGGATTACCCTATTGATTTGAACCTTGGCATTTGAACCTTGGCAGCAAGGTAGTTATCTCCGCTTTTTTTGTGTGGTAGACACCAATTTGAATTACAATGCATTACTAGGAAAAGATTGGAAACACTCCAATTGGTGTGTTTCTTCCTCTTTACATCAGTTGTTGTTGATTTGAACAATGTGGAAATTGTGCATGTAGATGAAAACTCATTTATGGCTTGCATTAGCAACATGAAGGCCCTACTGTTTGATGACAACATTGGGACCATAAAGCTTTTGCGATGAAACTAAGAAGGAAAACCTACAAAGGTGATTAACTCGAAGAAAGAGCCTTTAATTGTGGAAGGATTGGAACAAGTATGCAAGGAGCTGGCTAGGCCTTGCTTGTTGGATAGGTCGCCAGAAAAGCCAGCAATCAAGTATTAGGTAAATGATGAGTAATCGCTCATAGATGAAAAAAGATAAACCATTCAAATGGCCATGAAAAATTTGTCAAGATACCTAACAAAGAAAAAAGTGAGCATGCACTTCATTAAGTGTGCCACAAACCAAGAAATGACCAGTCAAGGCGCAATTGGATTAGAAGAATTAGGGACGGCCCCTACTAAGTTGGATGACCTGAAAGTGAAGGTGCAGGATCCTTGGAAAGAAGTAAATCTTGGTACCCCCGAATAGACAAAAGTGACTTATGTAAGTGGTTTACTCCAGCCACAAGTGTTCGAAGGAATGGGAAACCTTCTTCATTAATATAGAGATTGTTTCTCCTATGAGTATTTAGAGCTACTTGGCTGAGACGAAAAATTGGTGGAACACCGACTACCAATCACGGAAGGTTATGCTCCTTTCCAGCAGCCACCATGGAGAATGACATCAAAAGTAACATTGAAGATCAAAGAAGAGATTGAAAGGATTTTGAGTGAAAATTTCATCCGACCAGCCAGGTACGTCGAATGAATTTCTAATGTAAGTCATAATTCTCAAGAAGAATGGTAAGTTAAGGGTCTATATTGACTTTAGAAATCTGAAAATGGCAACACCCAAGGATGAGTATCGTATGCCTATAGCCAATCCACCAGTTAATGAAGAAGAGGGGCATAAGTTAGTATCTTCTATGGATGGCTATTCTGGTTATAAGCAATTCTTAATCATTGAGGATGATATCCATAAAACTTCCTTTCAATGCTAAGAGTCGATTGGGACATTCGAGTGGGTAGCCATGCCATTTGGCTTAAAGAACGCTGCTGCCACCTACTAGTGAGCCATGAATTTAATATTCTATGACATGATAGGTAAATTCATGAATCATGAATATGCACACACACACACACACACACACACATATATATATATATGATGTGGTTGTTAAGTCTCAAGATTTTAACAATCATCTACTCAATTTAGAAAAGGGATTCATTCGAATGAGAAAACACCAATTGAAAATGACTCCCTTGCAGTTTTCCTTTGGAGTTAGTATTGGGAACTTTCTAGGTTTCCTTTTACATAAAAGAGGCATCGAGGTTGATCAGAATAAGGCCAGGGCTATAATTCAAGCCAAACCTCCTAAGAAGGAGCTATATGCTAGATCAATTTTTTACAAAGATTCATCTTGAATGTTACAGGAAAGACTACAATCTTTTCACTATTGCTCGAGTTAAAGTCTTGGGAGGATTTCATTTAGAATGTGGAACATCAATGAATGTTTGAAGGGATCAAGGAATACCTATCAAAGCCACCAATGTTGATGCCACCAAACATTGGAAAACTCTGAACTTGTACATTTTTGCCACTAACAATTCAATAGCCAGTTTATTGGCCCAAGACAACGAAATGACCACGAATAGTTTGTATTTTATTTAAGTGGACTATTGAACAAAACTTAATGTAATTATACAGCTATTGAGAAGCGATACCTAGCCTTATATTTCACTACAATCAAATCAAGGCATTATCTTTTGTCACATATTGTTTATGTTATTGTGCAAATTGATGTGGTGAAGTATATGATGTCCAAACCTATTCTTCAAGGTAGAATGGGCAAATGGAGTTTGACCTTAATCGAATTTAACATCATATATGTCCCTCAAAAGGCTGTAAAAGGTCAAGCCTTAGTAGATTTCTTAGTAGATCATCCATGTTAGAAAATTCCAGATGATCTCAAGACTCTATTTGTTAGCCTTACCCCCTAAAAATTACATTTTGATGGTTCTCGAACTTAATAGAGTATTGTGATAAGTATTGTCATTCATTCACTAGTAGAGGTTGTAACTAAATTGGCCTTTAAGCTCAAAGAAACATATTCCAATTACTAGGCTGAGTATGAAGCCTTGATTATTAGACTAGAGATCTTAAAAGAGATGGAAATTTCATAGTTGGTAATTTGACAATTAACTAGGGATTGCAAATGTATCAATCCCTCCTTGGCCCCATTTCTAATTGCAACACAATAGCTCTTAAAAGAGTTTAATGATGTTGGCATTAAACATGTCACTTGAGATCAAAACCAGAAGGCCAATGTCATGGCACAAGAAGTCTCAAGCTATAAAATTCACAACAGGTTATTAAAAAATGTGACCAAACTTTAGAAAATATATCTCCCTACAATTCTCGATAGACAACTCTCCACTAAAGCATTCAATGTCAACGTGGATCGAGATGATTGGAGAAGTCCCATAATTTAGTATTTGAAAAATCCAAGTGGATGTACCAATAACACCTTAAAGTTAAAGGCTAGGAAATACCTCCTACTTGATTACCAGACTGATTTGTTCAAAAGGAGTGATGATGGTATATTACTTAAATTCCTAGGACCAGAAGAATCAAATTGAGTCATTACAGAAGTGCATGAAGGAATTTGCAAAGACCATTAGTCTATAATTAAAATGAGATGGTTGATTTAAAGATATGGCTATTTTTTGGCCATTGGCTCTATAAGATTGCATTTAATATACTCACAGATGTGAATCCTGTCGCCCAATACCACAAGTCCCCACATCCAATCTGCACTTGATAGTGAAACCATGGTCATTTCAAGGTTAAGCCATCAACATGATTAGAAAGGTTAGACCAATATCGATTCAAAAGAATTGTTTTGTGTTAATTGAAACTGATTATTTTACGAAGTGGATAGAGGTTAAATTATATTGTGATGTGATTGAAAGAGACGTCATTCAATTTATCAAAGAAATGATCATCCATCGATATGGTATTCCTCAGTCAATCACAGTTGACCAAGGGCAGATATTCAATGGGTCTTAAATGCAGACATTTACTCAAGATTATGGATTTAAGATATTGAATTCAACTCCCTATTTTGCCGAAGAAAATGGTCAAGATGAATTGACAAACAAAATTATCAAAAAAAATAATTTAAGGAAAGTCATTGAAACTAATGCATCAAACTAGGTTGAGCTGTTATCTGAAGTGGTTTGGGCATGCAAAATGTCTAAAAGACTATGGGAACAACTCTAGTTTCCTTAATCTATGGACATGATGCAGTGTTACCTATGGAAATCACCAAAGATCACTTTAAATAGCCCAACAAAATAATTTCTCGAGTCATTTTGATTATCACACAACCATGATGGTAGAATTGGAGGATATCTATGAAGCCCAAATCTTTTCTTGAAGGGGATTTAGTTTGGAGAGTCATCCTCCCATTACGCTTGAAAGACCTGGCTTATATAAAATGGTCTCGTAATTGGGAAGGACCATGTTTAATTATTGAAGTCCTTGATGGGAATGCTTATTGATTAATGCATGTCTATGGCAATGAACATATAAGGGAAATAAATGGCAAATACTTAAAGATGTATAAATCGCCCATGTGGGACACACCACTCATACATAAAAATGTATTGAGCCAATGAATATACGAGACAAACAATGTCTACAATCAAAGTTTCGAGAGGAATATAATCACTCAAGACAGAGGGATATAAACAAAAGACGGTAAAATTTTTCATAATTAACAAAAATGGAAAAGATAAAGTCATACAAGGAAATTAAAAATAGAAAGCAACATGGTCTACTAGTCCTCCACAAGCATGTTTTAAGCTCCGATCTCTTCAAGTTTCTTCCTTAACGTTTCCTCTATCTACAGAAGCTCATTGATCTTAGCATTGAAATATGCTCATTAATCTAGCAATCTCTTCAACTCGAACTAAGAAGTGGCAATGCCACTATTTAAAGCCTGCAACTTAGCTTTTAGGGACTGTACTTTTTTCATTTTTGAGCTGATGTCATCAACAAATGAGTCTCCATGGCCCTCAAAGCGATATCAAGTGTTACTCAGCTTCTAGGACTTTTGATTTACCTCGTCTCTCTTTCTTCCATGTATGTTTTAGTCTTAAGTTTCTCATAGCCTTGTTGAAGTGAGGAGAATAGTTGAAGCATGCTTTGTTGCTTCTTTATTAAGTAAGTTCAATGTTTTAGGAGAATCTATACTAAGGATTTGAAAGTTGCATTCATCGAGGAGTTAGAAAGTACAACCTCAACCCCACGTATAAATAAGATGGTCAAGTTGGCCATAGCCTCATCAATTATATCTTCAAAAGGCTCTAAGGTGGAACTAGAGGTCATCAAGGAAGACCTTGACCTCCCATCAAGTGAAGAGCTGAACACCCTGGCCTGATCAGGAAGCTGCTTTAACATTGAAGTGTCACTCAAAGGTGTAGTAGCAAGTTTTGGATTTAGGAAGTCCTACAGAAGTAAAACATAATGGAGTCTATTACAAGAGAATTTAAAATTTTTACATATACTTACACTAGCAAGCTGGACATCACCAGGCTAGTGATCAATAGAAGGTGTAAAGGAAATTGGTCTCTCAAAAGGAAAAGTCGTGGTCTCTTCATTTCTCTGTTGCATCTCCTCTTATGCTCTACTCTTCTTCCTCTTCTTTTTGTCTTCTTTCTTTCTTTTAATTTCTTCTTATAATCTTCTACTTTTCTTTTTTTCCCTCTTCTACTTTCTTTTTTCTTCTTCTTCATGTTTATAATTTTCCTCATCCATACTCTTTTTTTCTTCCTCTTGTCTCATTCTCCTTCCTTCCTCTTCTCCCTCTTTTTTTCTGCTGCTTGGCTATCTACTCTTCCTCAAGTTTCCTTTTTTTTTTAATCCTCCTCTGTGTGTCTTCTTTCTTCTTCAAACTTTCTCTTTTTCTAATTCTCTTCTTTACTTTTTTTTATCAGTATTTCTCTTCTTTTCTTCCTTGTCATGTTTTTGTCTCTTTTCTTCTTCATTGAGCTTTCTCTTCCCTTATGCTTATTCTTCCTCCCTCCTTTCTTCCTCAGCTTTCTTCCTTTCATTTTCTTCATCTTCCTTCTTTCTCTCTTCATTAGATTCTTTTCTTTCTCGAGTGTCTTTTATGCTTCTTCATGCAACATTTGTTCTCCCTCAAGATTTGTTTTCTATTCTGCTTCGATCTCTGCAATTCTTTTTTTTTTCTTCTTGTTTCTTTCTCCCTTCTTCTTCCTCTCCCTGTTTCTTTTGTTTATCTTCTTCTCAAACCTTTCTCAAATCTTCTTTTTTTTTTTTCCTTTTCTTATGCTTCTCCAGTTTCTTTTTTTCCTTTTATTTCAAGGCTTGCCTTCTCCTTGGTTTTACCTCTTCCTCTGATAACTTCCTTATTCATTCTTCTTCTTATTTTTCTTTTTGTTTCATTTCCTCTTCTTTCTTCTTCTCAGTCCTGGACTTAAGGGAACTTTCATTCTCTCGTTTCTTTTCTTCTTGCTCTTCCTTTACTAGAGTCACATTTAACTTCTCCTACTCGAGCAATTGTTACATTCTGAGATTTCTACCTCGAGCTCTTCCTTGCTCTTTCTTACCTCTCCTTTGTGCTTCGACCTTCTCTCTCCCTCAGTTAGGACTTCTGCCTAAAGCTCTCTTTTGATTGAAAATTGATAAAGGTGAATTGGGCTAACTAGTGAAACCTGATGAAGAGGAGTAGGAGATTATATAGCTAGTAAGGGTAGGCCTTCCTCTATGACTCCCTCAACAATTCCTATGAGTAGAAATAAAAATAAACAATCAACAATAAGAAGTAATGTTTAGTGATCTCGACAACAAAAGAGATAGAAAGTGTAATGTTGATGTACCTTTCTTCTCTAGTTAGAACTTTGGTAGGCTACTTGCAACTTGAATAATGGTCATAGCCTTTCCAGAGCCATCTTTACAAAATTTGAACCCGACATAATGTAAGTCGACTACCAAGTATCATAAACATAAAACAACCTCAAATTCTCTTTATATGGTTAAAATTTAAACTCATTAATGCATGCCTTAGTTTTAGTCTCCAACTCAGCTATGTTTTTCTTCTAGATGTATGCTAAAAAATGTCAAGGGGGAGTTCATAGTCTAGCTGGGAGGAGATGGTATCACTGCACCATCCTGAATTGTCGAGTTATTATATTGGGATCACAAACTTCCATCCTAGATGATCTTCTAGAGAAAATAATCAAATCTTGAGCAATCAAGAAACTAGCCCAAAGTCTGGTAAGCCTATTCATTTGAATATCCAACAAAAGAAGACAACAACTGAAATTCCATTAAGACAAACTTCTTCTCAAAAAATGGCATGAAGCGGTAGTCTATCCATTTCCTATTAAGATCGGTAATGTGGTTAAAGAATTAGAACATGAAGGGAGAAACCTTCAAGGTACCGAGCTTTTGCCATAATCAAGCATAGCTCGATGGCTGTCATTTTTAATAAACATTTTAAGAGAATGGGAAAGAGGCTCAAAATAAGAATAATCCCATATTCGAAGAAGCCACAATAGGTAAGGGTGTCAATTAGGCTGGGCTAGGCCAATGCCCGACATGTCCGGCCCAAAAAATTGTTAAGCTAAGCCAAGCTACCTTTAGGCTGGGTAGAGTTTAGGCCTAGCTTTTAGGCCCAAAGTTTTATTTAAGTCGAGTACTGGCAGACTCAATTTCAAATTGAACTTAGCCCAGCCTAGCCCAAAATAATAACCATACATAACCAAGCCTAGGCCAACCCGAAATAGGTATAAAATATAGTTTGGCTTAGCTTGGCCTAACATTGGTATAGCTTAGCCCAACAAATATAGGGCACTTTTTTGCGCATTATTAACTCAAATTTAACTAATTAGGCATATTATCAAGTATTTAGGGGTAATTTGGGCCCAATATTAGCCCCAATTTAAAAAAAAAAGGCGATTTAAGTTTGGGTGGTCCGAACTTAACCCGAATCCCATGATTTTAAAATGGGCGGAGTTCAATATGATTACCTTGGGCCAAGTTTAGGCTCGGGCTGAGTTCGAGCCCATGTAATGAAGTTCAGGCTAACCTTGGCCCGGTCTATCCCAGCCTGATTAACAGCCATAATAATAGGCCATGGACAAAGGAAAAAAATCATTCTTGGGTCAAAGAATAAAAAGACCTATATAGAGTAACTATTAAAAAGGGAACAATAGCTAATCTCCATCCCTTAGCCAAAGCAACAACTATATTTGCATAGTTGAGAATAATGCGTTTCAAGGAGGTGTACAAAAGGAACCTACAAATCCAGTACAAGTAAAAGGCACACTCCTCTCAAAGGAATATAGGAGCTGGATTCTGCTTCCTTTCGCACTCAACGAAAACAGTATAGGCGAGGTGGGCCTCCTCAAAGCTACACACGATGTCTTTCCTATCTTCCTTGAAGAAACTTGAATGTAACACCTCTCCATCAGTAAAGAGGTTAAGAGACTAAAGACATCTACAATATTGATGGTCATGTTGTAACACCGCACAATTGTCTAGGCCACATAAGTAAGATATGAAAGATGAAAGGAAAATAGTATGGGAATAAGGACCCAAATTTGAGACATAAAGTAACATTCTAAATTTTAGAAACATGGAAGGGGTTATGGATTAAGGGAGAGACCCCAAGATCCAAAAATGTCAAACTGGCCAAGTTTGAGTGTTCCAAAATTTGTTAGATCAGTTGAACTTAGAGCACTCAAAAATCTTAGTGGGTATAAAAGTTTCTGAAAATTGGGGTTGGAGCACTCAAAATTTGTTAGAGCACTCGAAGTGTTTGGAGCGGTCTAAAATCACGAATCTAGAAAAAAAATATAAAGAGACTTAAAATACGGAATTGCCCATACCTAGGAGTTGGGTTCACTTGTGATGAAATTTAACTCCAATTTTACCTAATTTAGACCCAAGAACATTAAAGAATAGCTAAGGGAGAGAAAAGAGGAAGAATTGGGACTGAAAGAGATAAATTCCTCTCTAGAGAGCAAGGTAAAATCCTAGATCTTGGCTAATTTCAATAAGTTTTGAAGATTTTGATCTTTAATCTATGTAGATCTTTTCTTGATAAGTGTTAATTATGTGAAATTTAAGAGAAAGAAGGTTGGGAGGAGACTTTGAGGAATAGACTCAAAGGAAAGGAGATCGTACCACAAGAAGAAGAATAGATCCAAGAAGAAGAGAGTAGCAGTAAGTGTTTGTGTAAAATATGCATTGTTTTCTCTCTAGGTTCTTAGATCAAATGGTTTACATATGTTGTATTGGAGATTCAAAGTTTCCTATGTGTTGATTTGGAGAATTGAGAGGTGTTTCAATGATTCTTTAAGTATATTGATCTCTATACGTTGATTTGAAGAATTTATGATGTAATTCTCAAGGATTTTGATGGAAAAGATTTTGTACAAGGAGATGCCCAGTTTCACTCTTAGAATCCTATAGATGCCTTTAGATCTATCATGATCCCTATATGTTTTATGTTAGAGATCCAGTATTTTAATTACATATTAATTCTCATTACAAATTCTCATGGATTTCTTGTTACTCTTGCATCCTATGTATATATATTGTTTAGTTTCTTTAAGAAGAATATAAGTCTTTAAATGTCATTGATAAAAGGGTAGTTTCCAAATGCATTTAGATTTGTATATACTTTTATGGGGTATGGAGACTGTTTTTATAATGATCCTCTTGTGAGATGTCAACATAATTGGTTAATTTCATACCCCTATAGAATTGAAAAATGCATTGAATGTTTATTGTTCTAATTGTGCTTTATGAGGGTAGAGCATCTTATATTTATAATTCAATTTTACCTAAAGTAGAGAATTCTATATTTTCACATCCAAGATAATTTACGTGCTTAGAAATGTTTATGAAGTTATCTCATGGATTTGGAATATAATCTTTTAAAGGGTTTATATATTGGAAAGAAATAGAAGAGTAACCTATAAAGAAATTGTAAAATTAAGAATGGTGAGAATTAAATAATCAAGCTATAGGTTAAGAAATCAAAGACAAAGAATGACGATACATTGACAAGTGAAATGAGAGCATTAATAAGAAAATGAGAATAAAAGATCCCACCATTGGGGGTTAAACGATGTTCAAGATCATGTCATTGGGGGTTAAACAATGACCAAGATCCTGTCGTTGGGGGTTAAACAATGACCTAGATCCTGCCAGTAGGGGTTAAACGATGACCAAGATTCTGTCATTAAGGGTTAAACAATAACCAAGATCCTTTCATTGGGGGTTAAACAATGACCAAAATATCACTATTTGGGGTTAAATGA
>JAOXJP010289904.1:0-18913 GCA_025762735.1 Platanus orientalis | reverse complement strand
TTCTCGTGACATGTCTTCCTTTTTTTATGAGACTGGTATTGTACACCAAACCACATGCCCAAGTACTCCTAAACAAAATGGGGTGGCCGAATGAAAAAACAGACACATTTTGAATTTTGCTCGTGCCATCATGTTCACCATGAATGTGCCTAAGACTTTTTGGTCTGAGGTCATTCAAATGGCCGTCTACCTCATAAACAGGATGCTCTCTCACATTTTGTCATTCAGGTCACATCTTGAAGTGTTATCTCCAAAGACCCCCTTGTTCCCTCTTCCTCTTAAGACATTTGGTTGTATCAGTTATGTTCATTGAGTTAAATCTGACCACTCCAAATTAGACCCTATGGCACTCAAGTGTCTTTTTGGGCTATGGGGTTGATCAGAAAGGGTATAAGTGTTATCATCCCCCTACTCGCCTCAAGTTTGTGTCACAAGATGTTACCTTCTTTGAATCCGTACCATTTTTCTCTTCGGGTAAGACATCTCTTTAAGGGGAGCAATCTGTGAGTGATGTGTTATCCCCCTTGGACCTGTTTCCAATTCATGTTCCAATTTATCATTTTGATGGCAGTGGTGATGGGGGAAAGGGGGAGAAAGAACAACAAGTTTATACTCGGAGAAAAAAGCAAGGACAACAAGAAGACTTAAACATAACTTCTCAGGAGTCACTCCAAGAGTGCTTCAAAACCAATTCCTAAATCAGGTAATGATTTCCACACTACTACTTCTCCCTTACCTACTCAAACCTTTGGAAATGTGGACCTTGATTAGCCTATCACCCTTAGAAAAGGTGTGAGAGCTTATACCAAACATCCAATGTCTAATTTTGTTTCATATCATGCACTTTCACCATCCTTCTGCAACTTTTCTATTGCCTTGTCGTCTATTTCTTTTCCTTGCAGTGTATCTGAGGCAATCCTACAGCCTAAATGGAGGGATGCTATAGAAGAGGAAATGAAAGCGCTAGAAAAGAACAAAACATGGGAGCTAATCAATCTTCTTAAAGAAAAGAAGCTAGTGGGTTGCAAATGGGTGTTCACAGTCAAGTATAAGGTTGATGGTATTGTAGACAGATACAAAGCGAGATTAGTAGCCAAAGGTTATACTCAGACTTTTGTTATATACTACCAAGAGACATGTATCCCAGTGGCGAAAATGAATTCAGTAAGGGTACTTATCTCACTAGCAACGAATCAGGAGTAGCCTCTTTTGCAGTTCGATGTGAAAAATCTCTTTTTACATGGAAACTTGGAGGAAGAGGTATACATGGCTACACCACCCGGACTCTCCATGCAAAATAATAAAGAAAAAGTTTGCAGACTAAAGAAGGCGTTGCATGGGTTAAAGCAGTCTCCGCGAGCTTGGTTTGAAAGATTTAGAGCAGCCATGGTGAAAGCAGGATACAAACAAACTTAAGCAGATCATACTCTTTTTGACAAATGCCAAGCCCAGAAGACAACAGCTCTAATAGTCTATGTGGATGATATAGTGGTTATAGGGAAAGATGATATGGAGATTACGAGGCTGAAGAGCAACTTAGCGAAGTAGTCTGAAATAAAATATTTGGGATCACTCAAATACTTTCTTAGGATAGAAGTTGTCAAATCCAAGCAAGGTATCATCATTTCTCAGAGAAAGTATGTAGTGGATCTGTTAAAAGAGACAGAAACGGCAGGTTGTAAACCTTATTCTATGCCCATTGAGGCAAATCACAAGCTTAAATAAAATAATAGTGTACGGTTGATTGATGTTGGGAGATATCAAAGTTTAGTTGGATGACTTATTTGCTTGTCTTTAACTCGTCCAGACATCACCTGTGTTGTGTCATTAACCAGTTCATGAATGCTCCCACTCAGGATCACCTGGAAGCAGCATACAGAGTTATTAGAAACTTGAAGGGGTGTCTAGGGAAAGTTATACTATACAAGAATAGTGGACATTGCCAAGTAAAGGTGTACACTGATGCAGACTGGGCTGGTTCAGGAACATATCATAGGTCTACCTCAGAATATTATACTTTTCTTGGTGGAAACCTAGTGACCTGGAGAAGCAAGAAACAGTCAGTGATTGCTAGATCCAATGCGGAAGCTGAATTTCAATTTATGGCTCATAGCATCAGTGAATCATTATGGTTGAAAATGTTGTTAGTAGAAGTGGGTTTCCCAATAGTATGACTTATGAGTCTCTACTGTAATAATAAAGCAGGCATAAGCATTGCACATGACCTCGTGCAACATGATAGAACCAAACATGTTGAGGTAGATAGTCATTTTATCAAAGATCATCTAAAAATGGGGCACATATGTACCCCCTATATCCAAACTCAACATCAATTTGCGAATGTGTTTACAAAAGGCATAAGTGAAGCACAGTTCATGAATTTGATTGGCAAGCTAGGAATGACAGACATTTATTCACCAGCTTGAGGGGGAGTGTTGGATAGCGACATTATGTATCTAGGGGGTATTTATGTAATAAGGGTATAGTATACTACACCATACAGTTGATATACCATGTACATCGTATAGTGGATCTATCTCATATAAATACCAACTGTATGAGGTCTAGGACCTATACGATTCAGTTTCCAATCTCTCGCTTCTCTTTCTCTCTTTATTACTTGCAGGAATAATCACAAGCCAACCAAATCCTCGATCATGGAATGTGGATTGGAATTTTTACAGGACAGATTCTGATGTGATTTGCAAAAACTCCGTGGTAGGGTATCACTTTGCACCAAGATTTAATTATTTTAGACCTTTAAGCTTTTTAGGAAGTCTCGTTAGATTGGGATTTGGAAAGATTGGAATGTAAAAGCTATATATATATATATATATATATTGTAACTCATAATTTTATTAATGAATGATGATTATTGATTGTGAATTCAAGCCTATAGTTGTTTGGTTCTCTAGTGTGAAGCCAGAATCTTGAAGTTGTGATTCTTTCAACCATAGGTGTGACTCCATTGGTATTTCCTTCTCTTTCTACATTTTTTTGGCTATTATTTTTCTACCATAGATTATTTATTAAAAAACCAAATCAAAGCCTTGGTCCTACTCCTACATCAGGCTGGAGTATGAAGAATGGAATCAGAAGAATTGGTTGGTAATGGTCAAAAGGGGGCTACCTCTTCATCTTTGGACATTAGGTTTCTTGCAGGCTATTAGGGGGGCTTCATGTTCTTAGGGATGGATAATCTGACGATGAAAAACAAGGAGCTGCATTGTGCTCGAACTCTTCTTTAGAAGATATAATTAAGCCCGGTCCAAGATCTACACTGGTGGATGACCATGGATGCTTTATTCTGGTGGAAATCTAGGTCGAGCTTGAGAAAGGTGGGATGTTTTTGTTAATGCTAGAGTGTTGTCAATGCCATGAGTGTGTGTAAAAATTAATGATGTAATGTGTGGTCCTATGTAAACTCTTGCATGTCTGTATTAAGTCTACAAAAATGTATCAAGTCAGTCATGTAAGTCTAAGTAAAAGTCCACGAAAGAGCTCAAAGATGGCAAACTATACAGGACCAAAAGGCAAAAGATCACAGAGGCAAGGAGCTACAAAGTCAAACATGCTACAAGTCTTAAGTAGGCCAAGTCTCAGATGATCTCAAAGTACCATCCTCAGAGCTTCAAAGGACAAATCACACAAACAGGGTTGGTAACTGGTATATGAGTGTGACACTAAGCCAAATAGCTTAAGGTGGTTGTGAAAGACCACCCAAAAGCTTGGAAAGTAAACTCACACAAAATTGGTCATACATGAACAAAATATGGAATATCAATGTATACTAACCAATCTCGATCAATCGGGTCCATATTTGGACCAATCGAGAAATTAGCACCAATCGATCGAAGATAAGGCTGGTTTCATTACTAAAATCTCAATCATTCTCGATCAATCGAGAGTGCAGTTCGCTAGATCAAATAGCACTCAAGCTCGATCGATCAAACCTGTCTAGGTTTGATCAAGCAGGCCCAGTTCGGAAAGATTAGGACAACTCATGAATATCTTCACGAATCTTTTTTGACCATTGCGGGAATTTGAGATTAGGTTTTCTAACCATTTATTTAAAGAGAAACTTTCTTTGATTCAATGGGGAGAAAGCAACGAAAAATCACTGAAAAATTCTTGTTCATTTTAAAGAAAAATAGAGTTTTCACTCTAGCTTGAAGGTTTCTGTGTGAGAAGTTTACACACGACCACAACCTACTCTCTATTGGAAAATCTATTGTTGGATCGTGATTAGGGTTTCACAAACCTTGAAAACCCTAGAAAGCTCAAAGAGTAGAGCTAAAAAGAGGAAAAACATTGCGATCTTCGTCTAGAATAGCTTTCCGAGGCAACAATGCACTATAGTAACATCAACCTACTAAGAGGCATCATTTCAAGAATCAAAATCACTCTACATTTGTTGAGGCTTCCGCAAGAGACACCGAAAGCAGTTGTGCGCATTCACCGGAGTCAACGGACGTGGGTTCACCCATCAGAGACACTAGATGAGCGACTTACAAGGCAAGACGATTCTTGTTGAACTTGTAAGTAGTTAAGGGTTATGATTTTTGCCTGGATTATATTGTGTGTGAATCTATAATAAAAAAATCTAATAGCTTGGTGAGGATCTTTTTAGAGTGGACGTAGGCATCGGGTGCCGAACCACTATAAATCACGTGTTTCATGTGGTTGTGATCTGTGGGTGATTTGTGATCTTGTGATTATGCGTGATTGTTTTGACTAAATCATAAATTGTGCTATGCAGCAAATGGAGCTTATATTGCTATCGTTTGTTTTGAAATTTGAATATGAATAGTCAAAAGTTATGCATAAGCTTATTGCAATTACATGATCATTGATTAACCCTTACAGCTATTAAATTAGTTCACTACGGAACCAATTTATGAAAATTAATAGGTTGTCATAAGTGCCTAATTTGGTATATATTCATTGTATAGACACTAAGGGGTGAAATTGATTAAGTGTTGATATTTCAACATTAAATCAAAACATATATTCACTTAATTAAATTAATCAAAGAGGGGAACTAATAGAAGGATCTCAGTTAGATCAAGACTGGAACTTGGACAGAACAATTTGAAAAAGGGAAAATTCAAAAAGAGATCCTATTCACCCGCCCCCCTAAGATCTAGTTGAGTGAAGACCTTAGGAATTTCAATTTTAAACATTGTCAAGGGCGGAAACTATGTTGCTGAGGATGGAGCTCTGGTATTATGGTCGTGCAATGCTCCAAATGATGCACTATAAAAAAACAGAGTATGGTTCATACCTGGTGGAGAGGATCGTGCAATCTTGGTTTAAATTTTAAATCCAGCTCGTGTGAAGGTCGTGGTATTGATAAGGGGGAGATCTGTGCGGGTGGAACATGCGATCAGGCTCAGTAGCTATTGAAGGCTTCATCAAATAAGGAATGAGATTGAAAAACGAAAAGAAAAAGGGGTTTATGAGGTGAGGTCATCTCCATCTTTTCGTCACAAGGGGGCAATTTCAAAAAATCAGAAAAGTAGGGACACATAGGACTTTCACGCTCGAGTCCAAAGGTGGACTGATCTAGTAATTCCATCATGAAGGCCGTGTCATTTAAGGCAACTGGGCCTGATCAAATTGAGGTGGGGAAAAACTAGGAAATTGATGAATCCTCAAGGCCAAATGAGGATTTGGTGGGACCTTTTGCTACAAGATAGGAGTTGGTATACAGCAACCAGTCTAACAGACGTTGAATCGAATTTAAGCCCAGCTGCTTCGATCGAGAAGTTGATTATGGAGGAGAAGTCTTCCAATGAGATGAGGGACAGTAATGCTTTCGGAGTGACCCTAGGGGCAAGGTGGGTCAAGCGTCATCTTCTGCAGTCATGGGGAAGGTGCAGACGCAAGAGCAGCTTGAGAAGAATAATCTTCTGTCGGGAAGGGACCCTGAATCTCATCAGTTATCGGTGAACGTGGTGTTGGATGGGTGGCTCATCGAACAGCTGAGGGTATGGACTTGAATTCTGTGGTTGTTACATGTGCAATGGTGTAGAGATGAAGGAGTCCTAGCCTGCAGTGAAGGATTCTCAAGTCCTTCTGTAATCTAACCTTACTCTTCACTACTCGAGCATGTCAGGTATGGGGAATTTGGAGATGAAGAGGGTCTACATGGGCCAAAGGAAGAAAGTGGAGAGCTAGGGTAAGATGCTGGAGGGTGGCGGCTCTATTAGATTATGAAAGCCTAGGCTTGGGTGTGGGTTTTCTGTTGTGGGGCAGGGTGGGCCAGAAATCAGGGGTGGGATTAACTGTGGGAGTAGAGGGGCTGTAGGTGGGGTCTTCTTGAGGACCATTAGATTTTCTTGCAGTGATGTTAAGGACCCCTACATAAGCCTATGAATGTGATGTTTCCCATACCGCATCATCCTCCCTTGTTTTACAAAATATAACCTTGAGTTTGATAATGATGAAGGATCAACAACATTGGATAACTTTGAGGGCTTAACAATGTAGCTTTTTTGGGATAAATTTCTTGATGCCAAATTTCTACCCATTCCGCATCATTCTCACTTGTTTGAATACAATAACATAACCTTCTTCATAACATCCACAGCATAGTTGATCTACACCATCTTTTAAGATCTTTTCAACAAAACTTGTAAAAATTAGGTATTCCTCATACCAGTCACTAATCGAAACCTTGATTGCCTTCTCGGATGGAACCACAAATCTAGTCTTAATATCTAAAACCATATTTCAGGATTTGCTCTGATACCAAACTGATGCAAGACCAAAACTTTGATACCAAACTGATGTATGACCAATACTTCGATACCAAACTAATGTAGGACCTATGATCTAATCTAGTGCTGTAACAGAGAAATTTGTAGTAAAAAGTAAATAATAGTAAACAAAGAATAAAGAAAAAGAAGAAACCAACTAGAGTCATACCTAAGGTTGAAAGCATCACAGCCTCAAAATTTTGGAGTCACACCAGAGAACAAAGCAGCTGTAGACCCTAGAATTTCATCCTATCATCAATAATCAATTCAACATAATAAAATTCTTAGTTAAAAAGCATATATATATAGCCTTCACATTCCAGGTTTTCCAAATCCCATTCTAACTAGGCTTCCTAAAAAGTAACTCTAAAATAATTAAATCTCGTCACAAAAGTAATACCCTCGCAGTATTTTGACTGTAACTTCCCCAAATTACATCAAATTTTCAAGATCTTGGACTCATCAGAAAGATAATTGAATAACCTTTCAAATGACACCAAAATCAGTCCAAGGGTAAGTTTAGACTCCCAAAAAGGCTTGAAGAAAAGTGACAGAAATACATCTTCACTTTCGAAATATATATATAAAACCTATTCTATTTGGAAATAAATAAAAGCCACTAAATCGATTTACAAGAAACTAACCTAAATTAACCTAAAACTTATAGAATTAAAAATTATTACCATACAAAAATAGTAAACCCAAAATACCCCTGCATAAACATATCAAATTTGACTGTGAGCAGTTTCCACATCAAAATGGGTATTTATAAATACCCTAATGAATGAAACATAATACCTTTCTTATCCTTTCCAACCCCTATCACAGTCAAAATTGGCTATGGAAATTATAAAAAAAAAAATGATAATAATAACATATTGAAGCTACTTAATTACAACCTTTTATATGGAACAAAGATAGTCGGTCATAAGAAAAGGAACAAAGAATGCAGAAAGTACGATGAGCTACGAACAGAAGTAGAACTCTAGCTTGGAATAGCAATTTGATTGAGCCACCCATTTGCTCAGGTGGAGAAGTTGAAGACCACAAAGAGATTTAGCCTTACTCTGCCCATGGAAATCAATTGAGCCTCAATAATGGCAAGACAGGAGGGTAAAAAATATTCAGAAGTTTCATATGCAGGTGGTTGAATATTAGGAACTTTTTTCATCAATAACAAGAAAAATTATTAATAACAAAAAGGGTGGTTGGACGTTAAGAATTTCTTTCATCAATAACAAAGAAATTTGTTAATAACAAAAAAAATGGTGACATGTAAAAGAAAAGACACCACAGCCCAAAAGAAGCCAAATATAGACACACGCACACACACCCAGTGATGCAGGACAAATCAGCAAGGAGGGGCTGATTCTCTACAGAATTTTTTTTATAGAAGAAGAGAATGAAGAAGAAGAAATAGAAGAGGAGAAATAGAAGGAGAGGTCGTTGGGTTTAGAGAAGAGACAAGAGAGATGAGACGAGAAGATAGAAGAAAGAGAAGAGGGATGAGAGCTTACTTCTTCACGTGAAGGAGAGAGAAAGGAGGAGATACCTGGGTCGCAACCCAAAAGAACACCACACGTGTTACTTCAATTAATTCATCATCAAAACTGAATTTTCATTCATACTCGTATGGCCTTTATAAGCTTACAATGTTTATAAAAAGAAAAGAATCCTACTCTATGACACCTTATTTGACTTAATAATTTCCAAAAAAAGATCACAAGTCCTACCTAACTAAAACTCCTAAAATTAATCAAGAATACTAATAAAGAAAGGACTCTTTATACCACCAACTTATAGGTTGTCGACTTGGGTGGATTTGGGTCCCACAAAGAACAACAAACAACAAATAGCCATATCCCAACTATTTCGGTCCTACAAAGATTCTCAAATATCTCCAAAATCGTGTAGACCACTAAGACTGTCAACCACATCTATTGGGTCCCACATGATAAAAAAAGAATCCTAAATCCCTAATTAGACTCAAATAAGGCTGCATGACTTGGCCTTGTGTGGGGCCCTCTAGATCTTCAAAATATCTCCAAAATAGTGGAGATTATTGTGGTTGTTGACCAGCCACTTTATGGGGCCCATCGGCTGATGTGGCAGCCCATTAAAGTACAAAAATACCCTTAGACATGGGCTGTACGACCAGCACTTAAACACTTTTAAATACCTCAAAAAAAACACCTAAAACTATCCTAAATTTCAACTAAACCCCTGGCCCATAAAGTCTTATTACAAATCAACCCATATGACATTCAATTCCTAACACTATTACTTAAATAGAAAATAAAATACTCTAACTACTCGACACGTCTTTGGGGGCTATCCATGGTCCTCAAGCTACTTCTTCTTCGCATAGAATGCTCCCGCATCAGCCAGAGGTGGATATCAGTAAACAGAGAGTGTGGCTATATTTTTTAATTTTTGATGGCCCTTCCTCTAGAGTTTGAAGAGATCAAAACTTCTGATGCAAATTTAATACCTATTCCCTGCAATAAATTTGAATTATTCAAGCACATGACTAAGCGATCTCCAAGCAGTGGTAAATTTCAAACTGTATCTGTTGCTACCCTTGTCAAACTGAATTTAATCAAGTTCTGCTCCCCATACTGCCAGATTTTAGGAACCCCCATTACAGTATGCATACTACTAAGTGAAGTTAGTGCAAAAGAATAAAGTAACATGTTGCAAAACAAGTGTATCCATACACTAAGCAATTTAGCTGCCACGCCAAATATATTTATATAATCATTTAAGGTAAATAGGAACTTTGAACAAGTCATCCACAGGCACCTTTACAAAAACAATATTTAATGAGAAAATGAAAATGATAACTAAATATATAAATTTGACACACTCCAGAAATATTAAATTCACTATTTCCAATCAAAAGTACACATACAACAAGAAGAAATTGTCTTCAAAATGAACAAAGCACAATAATATAGCCAAAAGTCAAAATTGCTTCGTTCGACATTAAATGCACAGATCCATGCCTACCTTTTCAAATGCAACATTTTCTCTTAAAGCATTTAATGTCGTCACCCCATAAGAAATTAAACCGCCAACGCAAGTGGGATCAACCTCAGCCAAGGCACGCAATGTCAAAGCAGCCTCAATACGTACCTAGACCATATTTTTAATTAATGCAGTTCTACTAGAAATTATCAAACCAGTAAAAGAAACAGGAAAATTAGCACGTAGGTCAGGTAAGAAATAATTTAAAGGAAATTAAATTAGAATAATCTAGTAACCAAGCATGTTTTATGGCCTTGCATCCAAGTTCAGATAAGCCTCATTCATAGCAAAAAAGTAGGAAACAGGCCTTTTCACTCACCACCTCTAGCTACAATCCAATATATAAATAAATAATCAAAACCAAGGCATAACCATGGGGATAAAAAAGAACGAGTAAGAAAGACAAAATGAAAGAAAGAAGTATCCATAATTCTTCACATTACAATCAGATTAAAAATTTTAAATAGAGCAAATACATATAAAAAACTAATGGCTACTTCTAGAAAAACTTACAACAATTGCCATGTAGATCATTTTACATACACACAGACCATAAGATTTTACCTCATTGTCTCATAACATATAGGTACTTTTAACATTTTTTTTTTTTTTTGAAGAAGGAATTTTATTGAAGAAGAAGAGAAAGAAACAAGGGAGAAGACAGCAGCATGAGAGATGCACCAGCTCCAGCAAAACCAACCCCCAAACAAAAGCCCTCCCTAGACACCCTACCCATCATACAATAATGAATCCCAATCAAACATCCAATGATTAAATCTCATGGACAACCCTACGGACCTGTTGGACAACTAACCATAGATCTTTGCTAGCACCAACTCCACCAATTTGTTGAAGGGGGCTGACATGCCTTCAAAGATTCGCTGATTTCACTCCAACCACACCGCCCAACAAATCGCAAAGGGGAATAACTTCCAGGCTTCTCCCCCAATTCTGCTTAGCCCCGTAAAAGAATGATAAGGCCGGCTTTCTAACAGCGACTTCATGGAATGAGGGAACCCCCACTGCACCTTGAATCTGACCAAGGCATAACTCCAAAGAGCAGCCGCTATCGGGCAATACATGAATAGATGATTGGATGACTCACTCGCTGCACAACACATATAGCACCAGTTCGGAGCAATGAGGCACCCTAAGGATTAGATTGTCCATTGTCGAGGCCCTATCCCACCAAAGCTGCCACAAGAAGAATGAGACTTTGGAGGGGGCATGGGAATGCCAGATGAATTTATCTAGAAAAAGAGGGAACTCACCTTGAACCATAGCCTCATAGAGAGATTTGATCAAGAACCTGTGGGCCTCATCCAACAGCTAAATTCTTCATCCTCTTTCTCAGTGCTGCCCAGACTGTAGCTGTCTAAGATTTCCAGAAGGCAACTCATATCCTCCACCTCCCAATCATTGAGGTTCCTCAGTTGCAAATTCCAGGAGCAGAATGATCTCGAAATTACCATATGGTATTTCACCATACCTTTTTGGCCTCAGCAAGCCGAAAGGCGCACGAGAAAATACTGTTTAGAGCCTCCCTTGAGCACTGAGCATCCTCCCAAAATAGAACTATGTCCCCATTGTTCACCTTAAAGTGATAACACCTCTTGAGGATATCCAGACCCTGAAAATATTTTTCCACTCCACAACCGGCAGATCCCAAAGGCTCTCAACTTTCCCACCCATTTGGGACTTCCCCATATTTAGCGGCAATGACTCTCCTCCAAAGGGCCTCTCTTTCGATACCAAATCCCCAAAGCCATTTGATAAGAAGAACCATGTTAAGCATCCGAACAGATCTGATCCCTAAACCTCCTTGACCCAAAGATTTGCAAATATTGTACCATCCAACCCAATGAATCTTCTTTAACTCTTGCTTGGGTTGCCAAAGGAACCGAGGCTGGATTTGTTCAATCTTATTTACCACCGATACCGGGGCAGCAAACAATGAAAGGTAGTAAATAGGAAGGCTCGAGAGGACACTCCTTAAAAGGACCAGTTTACCTCCTTTAGAGAGGTATCTACCCTCCTAACCAGCAAGCCTCCTCTCAACTCTTTCTATGACCGGATTCCAAATGGCTTTTGAAGAGCGCTTTGCTCCAAGTGGTAGCCCCAAATAAGAAGAGGGAGGGGACTCCACTTCGCCGCCCAAAATTGAAGCCAATTCACCAATATTAGAAACATTGCCAACCGAGAGCAACTTGGATTTGCTTAGGTTCACTTTCAGCCCCATCACTGTTTCCAAGATCAACAAAATGCATCTCGGGTTGCAAAAAAGCTCCAAGTCAGTCCCCATCAAAAATAAAGAATCAATTGCGAACTGGATGAATGGCACATAGGAGCCCCTTTCACAAGCAGCAAAACCCTCTATCAACCCAACACTTTTAGCTTTCCTTACCAATCTGCTGAGGAGCTCCGCAACATTATAAACAAATAAGGGGACAACAGATCTCCCTATCTGAGTCCCTAACGACCCCTGAAAAAAGCCTTTAAGGGATCCGTTAATCAAAATGGAAAAAGGAGGGCGATGATACACAAATTTCCATGCAGTTCCTCCACCAATCTCCAAATCCCATCCTATGAAGCATGTGGTCTAGGAAGTACCAATTGACATGGTCATAGACTTTCTCCATATCAATTTTATACACTCATTGTCTAGCAAGGAGCAGTCATTGATCTGTCTGCCAGGGATGAAGGCATTCTGAGAATAAGAAATCACCCCCAGAAGAATGTCTCTTTGCCGAGAACCAAGAATCTTGACTAGGATCTTATAAAGGCACCCCACCAAGCTTATAGGCCGGAAATCCTTTATCTCAGGTGCCCCCTCTTTTTTAGGGATAAGAGAGATAAACATTGCACTAAAACTTCTACACCATTAATCTTTTTCATGAAAAGCATAAAGAGAAACCATCACATCCTTCCCCATAAAATCCCAACATGACTTAATGAATTTGATTGGGAAACCATCAGGGCCTTGTCATTAATCATACTTTTTAATGCTACAACCACATATTCTTCAGTGAAAAGGCGTTCAAGCCATCTTTTCTGATCTTCTCCAATTTGGTCAAATTCATTCCCACCAACTCAGGGCGCACAAGGAAGGGATCCTCAAAAAGATTTTTATAATAATCTTCAATATAGTCTCTGATGGAATTTAAGATGTTACGCATGTTGGCAATTCTATGAAAATATCGAGTATTTTTGTCTCCCTCCTTTAGCCAACTCACTATAGATTTTTTATGTAGGTTATCTCTTTGCTCCTATAACATCCTCAGAAAGACGGTCTTGCTGGCATGTTGGCAATTCTGTGAAAATATCAAGTATTTTTGTGTCCCTCATTTAGCCAACTCACTCTAGATTTTTTAGGCAGTTCACCTCTTTCATTTTGATGAGTTTATTGTATTCCCGTTTAGTTTCCTCCTTTGCTCCTATAACATCCTCAAAAAGACGGCCTTGCTGGCCCAATATTTCAAACCCCATAAGCCTATCAAGACACCTTCGTTTTCTTTCCTCCAGTTTACCAAACTCCTCCTTATTCTATTTAATAATTCTTCCTTTAATTCGCTTCAGTTTCTCAGTAAAAACAAAACTAGCAGATCCCTCAATCCCAGCCCTCCTTAAACTTCTCCTTGAAGCCTGGACATTCCAGCCACATCAACTCAAACTTAAATCACCTGGGGCCTGAAGACCGATGTCCAATTTTGAGCAAGATTGGCAAGTGATTTGAACTTGGGGTTCGGAAGCACTTCTTAAGCTATAGAAAAGGAATATTCGAACCAATCAAGGGTCATTAAAATCTATTTATCTTGATGCTTACATATTCGACCACGTAAACTGGGCACCTTTCACTGGAAGATGAATCAAGTTGTGGTCCTCAATTAAACTATTAAGTTGTCTCATCCTTTAAGTGAATCTTTTAGCCCCCGTCCTTTCCAAAGGAAACCGCACCGCATTAAAATCCCATCCTAAGCACCAGGGCACCTTCCACACAGGCATGACTCCCCTCAGCTCATTCCATAACTTTCGGACATTTCTTTCTCACACAACCCATAGACCCTAGAGAAAGCCCAACAAAAGCCATCCTTCTTATTCTTGCACAAAATCAAAACTAAGTGTTCTCCAATTTTAAAATTACATACTTCTAAGCAGCTCCCGTTCCAAGCAACTAATATACCCCCGCTCTCCCCTCTGCTGGTTTGTGAAGAAACCGAAATTCTTTCCTTCCCTATCAGTTCCTGGCTTCCTTGAAATTAAGGTGTTGAAGTTTAGTTTCCTATAGAAAAACCATATCAGCCTTACACTTTCAGATCAAATTCTTCACACCCCACCTTCTTTTTTCCCACCCTAACCCCTTAACATTCTAAGAGATAATGTTTCTCTTCATTAATAATAGTTGGGGTTTGTTTTCCCCTTCTTCCCCTCCTCTCCCCCTCCCTTGATCTCCCGTCATAATTGATGCCTGATTCCATCTTTTTCAACTCTAGAGATTGGCTTCCAGTTAATCTCCCTCTGAACGCCATTTTGGGCTTTCTGGGGCTCCAACTCCTATGGCACTCTATTCCACTGAAGAGTTCTTCCACCTTGTGGTCCATACCCTTAAAGGAGACCCCCATACGTCTACCAACTTTGGCCAAATTCCTTATAAGCCAGTCAAACGACAAAGGGGGAGGAAACATTAATAAAAGCTCTACCTCCGATACGACTTACAGGTCTTCTCCCCTAGCCACTTCTAACTCGTCCCCCTCTTTACCTACCACCATGTTCTCACTCCCCTCCAATTTCTTCAAACGAGTAGTAATCCCATCTCTTACTCTGCCACCCGAAATCGAGACGTTAGATCTCTTTGCTCCCCTAAGCCTGATTGAGGTTTTCCCTACTAAATGCCACCACAATTCTAGCCCCTCTTTGTCGGTCGTAGTGGCATACAATGCCTGGTGACCTAAAGCGAGGTCTCAAGCAACTCTAATCTTACCTAAACCTTGACCCAAGCCACACATCGGAGTCATCATCACTTGACACATCCGGAGACATCGTCTTGGTTGTTTTACCTCTTTTCCTTTTGAGACCAACACAACTCTAGGTCTGATCTCTACCTTCTTATTGCCATTGATAACAATGCACCCTCTATTTCTAAGAGGACCCGGCCCCCACTATTCGACGTACAGCTACCGGCGTTCATTGCTGGGTCGCCTCCATTATGCCCAACCCTGTTCTTCTTCCTCCTCGATTTCCTATCTCTAACTCGATTCCAATCCTTTTCAAGTCTTATAACCTTATCATGCTTATTTAGGGCATCTAAAAGGCATATATTGAAGGGCTCCAACTTGTCATAAGTATTAATGGGCCTCTTCTTATGTTTCTTGGGCTCAGGCCTGGGTCTCGGCCCTACTTTCGACCTGGGAATACACATTAGGGACCTATCCCGACCCTCAAGCCCACAGACACCCGGGAACTTCAGGCCCATAATTATTGAGCATCCTAGTCTGAACCCCCAAGTCATCTTACCAATGACCCAATCAACCACTAGGTCGAACCCCACCCGAATTTCCCCCTTCATCTCTCCGATAACTCCCTCCCCTTTCCTGTCGCCCTCTAAGCCGGTCCCCTGTTTGGTTGTCCTCTTCCCTCCGCCCCTCTCGGTCGTACTGTTTGAAATTCAAATTGCATTCTCTATCTCTGCTTCGGCCTTCCCTCCTTTTGTTTGTACAGCTAGGACCATCTCTAAATGTCCACTACAGGTCCAACTGTCCTTTTGTCCGGATCTTTTCAGACGCCAGAATAAACACTAGGATATCAGTTCTCCAAATCGCCATGCAGAACCTCAAGGTTCCATCCGAGACCCACACTCCCACCAGAGCATTCTCAAGTCTTCTCACTCTAAGTTTCACCCACTCCAAAGATGTAGGATCAGAAGCAACCCTCCAAAAAGGTCGCCAATGACTTGTAAAGTTGCCACACCCCACAAATGGGCCGGTATTTTGTACGCCTATATCCATTCCCTCTATGGTTCCTTCTCACCTCTGCAAAAGCCCGTCGTCGAACGTCACACATACAAGAGTATTCCCCCTCCATCCCATGCCTTATTTCCTCCCTTCAGAACTCAAGTCGCCTCCTATCTAGACAGAAACATGAGGAATAATCCTTCTGGGATCTTTTGGACCTACAACTCTCCCCCCCCCCCAATCCTCCACACTCATTCCCTCATTGCCGAAATGCATGCACACTAGGGTTGTCTCCCACAACCCTTTAAAAAGTTCCCATGTCCTTAAACAAAAAGTTCCTAGAGACACAAGCACTTACATCACTTGTTTCTAATAAAGGATCATAAATTTGGACTTATACTCTAAGCCTACATTAAAATGAATATTATATATATATATATATATATATATATATATATATATATATATTATTTTAATCAGTATAATTGAGATTAAAAAAAAAATCATTTCTCTTATTTTTGTCATAAAAGAAGAATAAAGGTTGGAAAATATGAATGTCTACACAATAATTAAAATGACAATTTAGTGAAATGATCATCAAATAAAATAAAAAATTAAATAGAATGAATAACAAAAAGAATGGTAATGGTTTTCAATGGATTTGGATCTGAATAAAACATAAAATTATCTTTACCAACTATGTAAATGCATATATTATAAATTTCATGAGTAGGAAAATATATGGGATGATAGACTAGGACTTGGCATGTCCATAATGCCACAATAGAGTCTAGGAGGTACTTGTGTCTCACACGTGTGAAGACCATCTTCAAAGACTAAAAAGACTCTAAGGAAGCAAGTCGGGATCGTGCGAAGACCTTCTAACGTGTTTGCAACCCATCCATGTCCTTCCGCACTCAAAAAGGTAAAGAGGGTAAGTGACTAGGCTTAGAAACCCTCTAGGCTCCCTAGCACACCTCCCAAGGGCTCTGGAGATTGCTTGAGAGGCATTCTTGAAATCCCTGGGAAGGTGGAGCACTACAAAGGATATTGGAGCACTCCAGTTAGGCTTGGGTCTGCAGAAAAACTACAACCCTGACGCTAGGGAGCACTCCACTTGAGGCTGAAGGGCTCCATAATGCCAACTGAGTAGCAAAATACAAAAATTTAAACCTACGATTCAGATCATTTGCCCATTTTGGATTATTCTAATCCTATGGCTGTGGTAAGCCATGACCTACATAAAAGAGCAAGTTTGTTCTCTTTAACCTAAGGATTCTAAGGGTTTTAGAAAGGAATTTAGGAAGATTTCTTGAGCTCTACAAGCTTCACACACTCTCTACACTTTCACTCAAGCTTCAAGCATCCAAAGAAGAAGAAGAGAGTTGATTTTAATTCCTATATGAGCTAGAGGCAAGGATAAAAGAAAGAGGAGGAAGGTCAAGGAAGGTTGGCACTTCACTCTCTAGCCCACAAACTTCATTCCTCAAGGTTAAGGTAATAGTTATAGCCATAATACTTGGAGTTTGTTTTAGTAGTTAATAATTTTGTGGTTGGCTTTGTATATTGTTTATCTAGACCACCACTCTATTTGTGAATCCTTGGAGAAACCTCCTCCTAGTGATATTACCCCTGTTTAAGCTTCACTTATATTTGCCTGTGTAGAAGCTTACTTGTTGTGTGATTTCCTATGCATATAGGCCTCCATTAGAAGCACTCACACATAACCTAAGTCCCCTTAGTTTGGGTAGAGATTTGACCATATTAGCATATTTGAATATTAAGAGTCATTCTCTATATTAGGACTTTGATTCCCTTACTTGGACCAAAACTACCATATTCGGTTATTGAGAACCAATTTGGTATCCATACCATTGTTCCCTTATGTCAATGGCTGGAGACACCGTATGACGAATTGTAAGACCTTGGCTCGAAAACAACCAAGGTCGTGCTTATTGAAGACACCAAGCATAAGACTTAAAAAGGTTAGCTCAATTACCTTGTAATCATTGTGAGCGATTGACTAATAAAATTGAATAGCTAAAGTAGACGTAGGCCCCGGTGTGGCCAAACCACTATAGATCCTTGCGTTGTGGTGTGTGACTGTGGTTTGTTCATTGCCTTTACATTTTCATATTTGCAACCATTAGCACTTGAGCATTAAACTCATCAATTGAGTTAAAATTATATTGAACAATTAATAATTAACTCATTGAAATTAAAAAAGGGGTAAAAGAATTAAATATATATATTATATCATATTCACCCCCCTCTAGGATTAACAAACTTAGAATTTCAAACTAAAATCCAATCCAAAAAAATTCTACACAGATTTAGTCTTTATTTTCCTTTAAAACGAATGGCCATTGCATTAATACCCACTTCACCTTGCTCACCACCTGTTTCATATTATTGTAATTGTTTTCAAAAACCTGACCATTCTCTTATTCCATACCATAGTTACCAGAACAAGAAGTGAGAGTGAAAAGCGATGCGAACATGAGAAGCGGGAAGCGAGGTTCAATAAATCCTTGGGAAGCGAAAAGCAAAAACCGATTAAGAAACATTTGGAGAATGGGTAGAAAGCGATTGAAAAGCAACAAAGTGCAATTTGGAAGTAACTTCAAACCATTAGAAAAAAAATGTTATGAAATGACTATTAAATGAAATGAAAATAATTGGTGAATAAGCGATTACGAGTAGATAGAAAATAAGAAATCTACAACCAATAAGTACTTGTACAATAATTGATTACTAGTAGAAAGTAAATAACAATAACTTATGATTAATAATTTCAACTACAGTACAATAAAGTGAATAAATTTACTACAGTAGTAAGAAACCTAAAACCTGTGTTATGTAAGTAATAAAGAATTATGAGATATAAATCAACATGCAAACTACCAGTTATTAATAAGGCCAGCCAATTATAAAGATTCAAATAAGATGGTATTTATACAAGGTATTTTATAGTTGGGATTCGTGAACCCGACCTCAAATAGTTGGGATAAGGTTGTTGTTGTAATAAAATAATATAAACCCTAAATTCAATACTAAATCATTTATTTCTAGAAAATCATTACCAAATTCATAGATAATATTTTATTCAATACCAACAACATAGGATTTACATTAAATAAAATATAATTTTGTTTTTAAGATTGTTTCCCAATCGAT
>JAOXJP010289893.1:0-16540 GCA_025762735.1 Platanus orientalis | reverse complement strand
GTGTATAAGAGACAGTCTTTATTGTGGTTAAAGACTATGGTTACTTTTTATTTATTTAACATTCTTTTCCATTGCCAACAAGGACACAGACATAATTTCTTGCTACGGGTAATAATTAGATAAAAATGAGATAAAGGACTTAATAAATGTACAGAAGATGAGTTGCTTTTATATATATATATATTCTCCGATACATGTTGCTTCCATATATATTTCTCATAAGCGAGTGACAAAAAAAACCCATGTTAAAAGATAAGAAAATTCATGGTTTTTGTTCATGCTACAAAAACTTACTGCAAAATTTGTTATAACATATCTTTGTCCATTTGTCAAATATCTCTATCAGTACTGTGTGGCGAACTGAATGGGAACTGGCGCGACTACTCTCCTTATGGATATGATTTAAATTCTTGTATTTTCGATCACACTTAAGTCCCTAAGGATTTGGTAAGAACACCTAAGATCAGTCTAAGGTAGAATGACATCAGGGGCCAGCACATCTGCACCAAAAAGTGAAAAGCATCCCCAAAAAGAGTAAATCACGATTTCGACACTGATGCATGACCCCCCTAATGTCATTCTTACCTCAGACCAACTCTAGGGGTCTTACCAAACTTGCCAACACTTGAGTAGTAAATGGAGGAATTCAAAACATCTCCAATTTAAATGGAGGGATATCATACCAGTACCTTTCTAGCACGTGACAGAATGCCTGACAAATGCTTAGATATTTATTTATTATGTATTTACTATAACACCCTCCAATCCAAGTATATTCACTAAACCACCTTTTGAACATTGGTTCCCGCTTGATATCTCTCCATTCAAACTAAAGATGATTTGGACCCTAAAGAATATAAGGGTCAGCTCACTTGTCACTGGATTGGAATCATCTCTAGCATGAAAAGAGAGAGATAATGCCAATAGCTTCCCAACACGTGGTGTGAAATTTGACAAAGTAGGGCTGTCAAAGATCAAATATTTGTATTTGTATTTATTTATTTAATTGAATATCAAATTAGAATAGGATATTCTGTAGATATTTACGAAAACAGTAATACCTTAAGAACTATTGTCAAAAATAAATAAATAAATAAAAACCTAGGAGCCATATACACAGAAAACGAGTGATTGATCAACGAGAGAAAGGGAGTTTGCTCTTATGGATGTTTCAGCTTTTTTTTCATTCAAAATGGAAATAAGAGATGAGAAATGGACTAAGGTTAAGGTATTCATATATTGTATTCTAGCAACATGGCCTACAATATTATAATACAAAAATTAATTATAAAATAATTTAAACGAATACAACTATTTAGCTGAATAATTGAATCAGATATACATACATCCATAATGTATTCAAGCAGATTGAATACCGATAATAATTATATAGTTGACCCTTGACAACCCTAAGACAAAGCACACTTTGATAAGTATTAATGTACTTTTTTATTGTATATCTACCATGGCAGTTTCCTTTTATTCATGTATATGCACGGATCACTCAAGATCCTCTACTACAATTAAAGTGCTTGACACATGGACAAAAAAACTAAAACTATAAGCGAGTGTCATGTCGCAAGTTGATTGGTACTGGCGTGATCTCTCTCCAATGCAAGATGAGTCAAACTTTTCTTGCTAAAGTCGTACAACAAAACGGTGGATTAAAAGGGTTTAACATAATACTATGCTGGTGTTTGTCAGTCCAATCAATTGAAAAAAAGGGCATCTTTCGCAAGAAAGTTTGAAGCATTGATGCCGGAAGGAGCTGACCAACACTGAACAGCACTGATGAACAAGTGACCTATCCAAGACTTTGGATCATCTCCCCTCTTACCCTTACTCTTGCCCTTGTATGCAAGTGGAGAGGATCATTTGAGACGTACAGGAGGGGCGAGCGGAATCACCGGAGTGAATTACGCAGCCGCAAATGATGAAAAGAGAGGGAGGGTGGGGAGTGGGGGACATGGTAGGTTTCTTTGGGATGAAAACCATCCAGTTACATATTAGTATTTGGTTCGTATTGGGGTCTTGGCCTGGTTAAAGCGAATGGGAAGGGATCTTCTACACTCAATTTGTTTGTTCCCCATGTCCCCACACAAAAGGGTGGGGTGGGGTGTATCCACTGTAAAATCAATTTTTAAATGGAAAAAGTATATACCCAGAAAAGGGGAGTAGATGGTTAAAACTGTAAATAAATGTTTAGAAGAAGAAGTAGGTACTTACGTAGAAGGACCAAACTTGCCAACATCCCCAAGCTTGGGTGGCTGCAGCGTCTGTCTTTCATAGGGAAGATCTAGGGTTGAAACCCGGGAGGAAAAGAGGGTGAGCAGTGCAAAGTGATGTCGTCTACTTGGGTTTCTCACTGGTTTATAAGCCGGCTCCACTTCATGTGGTTGTCATGATTAAGGATGCAAATTTGCCATTATTATCTGCATTTGGTCCATATTCATGTCTGTTTAAAGCAAATATGAACTTATACATATCTGATTCGTTTAAATATATGTTTATTTTATAAAAAAATCCGCTTATAAATTAACCGAATATGGAAATATATATATATACATCCATTCCGATTAAATATCCATATTCATATATATATATATATATATATATATATATACCCACACACACACGCGTCTATGCGCACACAAGTAGGTGAATGATTTAAATTAATACTCATATTGTATATAATATTGTAGGTTATTTTATTTTATAAATATTATTGTAGAATATGTTACATTACTTTTAACATTAATCCTAACTTAATGAATACAGATATACTAACCCAACTTAATGAATTGGTTTAATTGGATATATTCGTATTTGTATCTAATATCTGGCTGTCTTAACGGATATGAATATCAACCTATATGTATCTGATTTGATTAAATATCCGTTTGTTTAGAAATTATTTAATTATAAATGAGTCAAATTTAGATATACTAATATTTGCATCGAATCTGGCTCATTTGCATCCCTAGTCATGATATCAGGCCAAGTGGCCATACCAAAAAAAAAAAAAATAGAAACACCAAATTCAATATATATGTGTGTGTGAGAGAGAGAGAGAGCCTATGGTGCAGGGACAAAGGGGACAAATAAATTGGGTATAGAAGATTCTTTCACAAAGCGAATATATATATATATATATATATATAGTTATTTGATGGAATTTCTGTATCCATTTAAATTATATAATATATTCTAAATTAATGTATGACTATCTTTTTAAGGATGTTTCTTGAAATAAATAGAGTTAAAGCAAGTCGAGGTATGATAAGGATAGACCATCCCAATTAGCAATGGGGCTTACTAATTAGTACATTGTTTGCATTCTGGTTAAGCTTACTATAAATAATATTCACATGATAATATTGTTAGCCATGTAATGTAGAATACAACATATGAATAGCTCAACTCTAGCCATTACCATTTCCCATACCCCATTCGCATGCATTCCATATGAAAGAAAACTAAAACCTTCTCAATATCCATCTTTTCTTCTCTAGTTGGGCTCTATTGATGGTCTTCCATCTCTATAGGTCATAGGTCTTATTATTTCTCTAAATATCCACAAATAACCCAAATTTGATCTAATATTCAATTAAATAAATGAATACAAATACAAATAGTACCATTTTCAATCCATTTACAGCCCTAGGTTGGTTAGCCAACGAACAGCTGAGAGTGAGGCCAGTGGTGGGTCCATGATTATAGGTAAAACTTGTGCAAACAAAACAAGTCAGGATCTTCTATAGCAGAAGCCCGTGTAGGAATCAACATTGGCTGATATATGTTACAAATTTGGGTACTCTGCAATAAGTTAAAATACATTAACATGAAACTGTTCTCAATATGTGACATGTATATAAAAAATTCAGAACTCCAACCAAATTTAGGTGGGATATTTTAGATTTTTTTACATGCTTCATGCTATAAACATTAGTTTCATGTTAATGTATTTATAACTTACCGTATGGGATCCTGGCTAGGAATTTACAAGGTTAGAAGTATCAAAAAAGGTACTTAATTCAAAAAATAAAATAGAAAGTTTTCCAAAAGGTGATAAATTCAAAATTTTGCCCGTGGTAATCGCTACACAATGGATCCGATCCTGAGTAGAGCAAGACGTGACCCATGTGAAAGATTCAATCTATTGGTGTGACCACGATGTGGCTGCACCATAGGCTGACACGTGGCTGCAGCATTGTCCTCCCAAAGTGAAGATCAGGGATCAGGGGTCAAATCCCCTTGACAGCGCTTCCGCAGTGTATAAAGTCACTGCCTCTTCCATGACAATGCAGGCTCTCAAGTGAATGGCTTCGAGTGGGTCCTACCCCAAAAAGGTACCAAATTCAAAAACACATAACGTGTCAACCAGTGGTGCATGTCAGTGTCACACACACCAATTTTGTTATCTTGATTGAATGATGACAATCATCTTGGCTTGTAGGAATCCTGAGATTCCAATCCAACGGTTTTAACCAAAGAAGGACAACCCTGACTGTCTTCCCAAGAAGACAACATACGGTCCAGTTTATGATGGGGACCTACCTGTGTCTCGTATTTCATTGTTGGAAGCGTGTGGTTAACATCTTCTGTAGACAAGAATACAAAGATATGAAGAGTATTTATCAGACGCGTGCACTGACGTGGCTACGTGCACATCTTCACACGCTTGGCACAGTGTGTGTGTTGTGCTGTGAGACAAAGTCGCGAGAATATTGGGAAGTAGTTGGGGACATGCATGACAAACTGATAATGTATTATTCTCTGTTGCTTACCATCTTTCTGCTCATTTTGTAAGTTGTGGTGGAAGCATGAGGAGGCGGTATTTCAAGTGGGAGTCAAGTGTTCATGAAACCATGTCATCATATTACTTCTTTTTTGTAGCAGAGATGTGACCATTTGCATCATTGTCATGTAGTTTTTCTTATATCTTTTTCTTTTGATAATATGTGATGCATAATTTCTTTTTTTAACCAACGGTTCTTTGCCTCATATATGGTGCAATCCTTAATGAACGAACAAGGTTTACCCGGCATCAGAGGTGGACACATCAGTGTCAAAAGGTGCTTTACACTTTTTGGGAGGTGCTTTTCAACGCTAATGTGTCTGCCCCTGATGCCGAGCAGACCTTGTTTGTATATTAAGGGATCGTACCAAATCCTAGGTGATGGTTCTTTCTGGGTTTGGATTGGATAGCCCTAATTCTATCTAAGCTCGGGTTGGATTCTGCTTCCAATCCAATACACGGAGGGATCTGGTTAATTGGGCATTGTTTTTTGGTTTTTCAACCCAATTGAAATCCTAATATGGTATTGGTTAGTGATGTAAAATATAATGGAGAAAAGTTACTAAAACATGAAAATAAAAAATCAAATCAAAATGGTTGAGAAATGACATAACTTCAAACAGCTATAACTTTTGATCTTAAATATAAAAAAAAAATAAGTAAAAAAAAAAACAGTCATGAAATGACAACTTCAAACATCTATGACTTTTGATTTTGGCATGGTCTTAAAAACTATTAGTACTCTTTTCAATCATCTTATGAATACTAAAAAAGACACAGTTCATTGGACCATTTTCTTGAGATGAAAAAAAAGAGAGCTATTTTAGAGTTTAATTGTAGTTTTTCTAAGAATTTGCTATTTTTTTTAATAATTTTCTATTTAGTATTTCATGAGAGGTTTTGACTCCTAAGTGACTATAAAAAGTTCATATCAAAGTAAACTTACAGTCAATAGTATGTTTAAGATAATTACAATTTTTTTTTTAAATTAATTTACCTACTTTTTATATATTTTGAACAAATTAAGTTTTTGAGAATATCAGTACAATTTGTGATGGAACCACATCATAATTGAACCAAAATTTCAAGTTTCTCTTAGGTTTTTCCCAAGAAAATTATAAGCAATTTTCTCGCAATCTTTCTACTAATCATGGAAAAACAATTTGATATCCGTTAAAACCAATCAATTGGGTTGAGTTTTAGGTGCATTAATCTTTTCAAAGTATCTAATGGGATGTTGGTTCTGTAGGTGGATCACACATACAAGTACATTGTGTGTACAATAACCCATGACAAAAAGAAGAGGGAATAAAGTCAATAAATAGAGATCGTGCTTCCTCACATTAAAACATAATAATTCCACCTTACTTTGTGTACAAAACTAGTGAAGGACTTAAATGAAGGCATAGGTATGGGAATGGATGGAACAAAGAAAATACTCTCACAGAAATATCCTTGTACAGTAAGAATGGGAGGTGGGTTATGATTATGTGGTAGGTGAGAAAAATCTATGAAGATACATTACAAGCTGTCATCTTTAATATATGACTTTGAGGGGTGATATGGCAAGATTTTGTTTTGAACTTTTTGACAATTTCTGGATGGTGTGAATGGAGACTCAATAGATTATCAAGAACTTCAACAAGAGTCATTGGTCACTTGTTAATTGTTTTGCATTATTTTATCCTTGGTTAGGTTACTACAAGAACCACAAAATTCTTCTCTTTTTGCCTAAAAAAATTAGGATAGATCAAATAATTACTTACTATACATGGCTAAGAAATTATCAATTCCAAATGGGTAGAGTTTTGCTAAGAAAATACTCAACCCAAGTCCGGATTTGAACCAGGTTGAGATTAATTTACACTGATTTGAAAAGTTAGGCTCATTAAGTGAGCCAAATCTGTGTATTTATTTATTTATGAAAAAGAGAAGAGGCTCCACTTGGGTCGATTAGGGTCGGATTGGGAACTCAAGCCCCACACCAGTTTTAGCCAGATTAATTGATTGGTCTAGCAACCCTAACCCAGAAAAACAAGAGCAAATCAGCAAGTTGGCAAATGGGATCAGGAGATTCCACCTTTGGCTAAGACCCAAACTTATATTGAAAGAAAGGTATTTCTCAAAATAATTTGTACATAAGGTGGACATCTTTTCTGTTAAATTATAATTAATTTTGAATTTTTAGAATATTTCTAATAATGTGACTTCTAATTTTTAGAAGGGAATATAAATATTATGAGTAGTACTTCTCATGATGATTCAAGTTGTTTCTTACTTAGATACAATTCCATTTGGTTAAGTTATATATTTTATAAGTAGGAAAAGAAAAAATGTAACATGTGACATAGATACGAACACATGACTAAAAGAAAAAAGAAAAAGAAAAATGAAACTTTTCATGGCTTCTTTCTTTTTCTTTGTCTTCCTTTTCTGCTTTGCAGGGTTTTTGGTGGTTCAAGTAGTGAGTTTTAATGCTTGACATGAATCGAAGTCCAAAAGATCATTGCAAATGTCTTTTCCAAGATGGTGTTCCTCTTTTTCTTTTCTCTTTTTGGTAGAGCCACTTGGCTGCTGCTGCATCATAGGCAGCCCTGCACTGTGGGAGTGACAGATGTCAACACAATCACAAATGGAATGTTGCCGGTGCGTCTTGAACCCACACCTCTTTACTTGAGAAGTGATACCGCATCCTTCTCCCTAGAGAGGTGCTAATTGGTGTTCCTCTATAATGAGGATAGGGGTGACAATCTTTGACACGACCTGTGAACCCGACACAATCCAATATGAAATAAAGCAGGTTAGGGTTGAGTAGAAATGTGTTTCAGGTCAAAGCAAGTTAATCTGTTTTGACACAATTAATATATGGGTCATGTTCGGGGGCCCATATAGTCGTTTACCATTAACTTGATATAACACGAATCTCACCCGCCATCACAAATTACCACATAACCCGCAAACCCAACACGAAATAAAGTGGGTAAGTGTTGAGTATAAATGTGTTTCTTAATAAATGCGTTGGGTTTGGGTTGAGCATATAGTCATATACCCTATCTTGACATGACACGAATCCGACCCGCCAACACGAATTGCCACCCCTATGAGGAAATGTCATCACTTCTATGATAAATTTTATCTGCCCACTGAAAGATGGATTTCTCTTTTCTTCTCCATCAAAAAAAATTCTTTTAGGCCCAGTCTGATTGCCTTGAATTGTATTGAAAAGAAAAGAAAAGAAAATCCCATAAGAAAAGAAAAGAAAAAAATCAAGAGAAAAACAAGTGAAATCCAACTTTTCATGGCAACCAGACAGCTTAAAAATGATTTTTCAAGAAATTTTGTCATGTGAAAACCTTTTCATGGCAACCAGACTGAGCCTTAAGTAATCTAGATTATCATATATAATATAACATAATAAGTACATTCTTCTTTTTGGTGGACAAGTTGGAGTGGAACATGCAACCTCATGGTGGAGGTGAAATTCATCAATATAAAAATCTAGTTTATATTAATAAATAAAAAAAAGTGTTTCCTATTATGTTCAAGAAACTACGGACGCTTATTAAGTAGAGGACAGTATGTTATGGAAGTGGATACAATAAAACATAATTTCTAAGGGAATGACTGTCTAAATTTTCTCTATAAACAAATTAAATAATCTCTGGGATAGATTAATGCAAGCTTGGGCTATTATCCATTGGATTGAGCAACCCACATTGGACTTTGTACACTGTGTTGCATATTAAATTTATGCAATCAACATTTTAATATTTAATATGATGCACATCTGGACTCTTTGATTGTTCCATTATATTGGTTTTATATTACGAGAATGGTGTCATTGAGTATTTTATTACTCGAAATGGACCTAAGTTATGGGTGGAAATTATAAATAAAAAAAATCATTCTTGGACAATTTCCCACGAATGACTATTTTTAACCAGGATATGTGATTATAATTCCTCTAGGTTTTGTTAATCAAAACATAGAATGAAACGATGTATTGGTTATAATAGTTATTAAGCTCCACAGCCTTACATAGATTGAATAGTTCAAGCCGCTAGGAGAGCCTGTGTGTGAGCATGTCTAGACATCACTTACTGAATGGATAAAAAATGCTCACCTTGATGAATGCTAACCACTGCTCCTTGTCAGGTGGCAGACATATTAGCACCGAAAAGTGAATATGCACCCCCCAAAAAAGTAAAAATCACTTTTCAACATTGATGTGTTCGCCCTGACAAGAAGCAGTGACGAGCGTTTGTTAAGGTAAGCGTTCATAAACCGATCCCCATCACTTAAGGACTTAGAAGCGATTATTAGTGTAGTTAAATCAACTTCTTTAATCCATTATAGTAGTTACAGAAAAGTGCTTAGTGGAAGACAGCGTTGAAGGCAAAAATCATGATGTCATGGATTTAACAAAAGCTTAGCTACAAAGAGTAGTGTTGATTGGAATAAATTTCCTGACCAGTTCCCCATAACACGGTCTGCATTTACAAAATTTATGTAGATTATAACCCGTAATAACGATATTTGTCAGTGAGCTTCTTTTGTCATTTAAGGTAACCTACATTCACTCAAATTTTTTTTTTTTTTTTTTTTTTTGGTGGGGGGTGTGGTTGGGTTTGTCAAATCCTCTATCTGCTATTCAAAAATGATAATCAAACAAAGTAATTTAGATAAGGTAGATTACAGCTGGTTCCTAAGAAAGAATCAAGGGAAGATATCCGACAAGTGTGAAAAGAATTATTAGCAATAAAAAAAGGTTTACAAAGCATTGATTTTATTCGATTTGACTAATATAAGCGCTATGATTATGACGATTTAATGAGTAGTTAGCTTCCTTTATAGTTGGTAATCACATTTCAGTCACTCAAAAAAGGGGGATTAAAGTCTATTAACTTGACCAATAGATAAAGTAGTTTGGTAATACATTTACTTTCTCTTTAATCAAAACTTGAGTGTTTGATTAATCTTTTAATAAAAAGCTAGGTTGAGAGGGGGAAGGGAACAAGTTCTTGAATCATAAATCATAATTACAAGTTAAAAGGATTGTTAGGTCTGACTGGTGGGTAGCAAAGGGAGACGTACATACACATACATGGAGTTATAAAGTTTCTAACTGCAACTAGACTAGGGTCTGCGAACAGCCCTTTACCCTAGTGCATGCGGCACCCCTGCCTCTTTTAGAGGGAGGTCACGGATTCAAGCCCGTTCGATGGTATTATGTCTGCAGTTTTGCGTTGACATTTGTCTCTCCTCTCATGCTGCGGTCCCACATTAGGTTGTGACAGTCAACAGGCCCATGGGGCCACAGTAAGAAAAACAAGACTAGGGCCCACTTGGATGGATCCTGAAATATGATTGACATTATTTTTGCATGTATTGGGTGATTTTGCACCACAACCTTGATTCTCTACTGTATGAATTATGGGGAAATCCCTACTGCAAGCTTATCATGGACAAAAGAGAATTTTGATAAATAAACTGCATAATAAGGCTGTTTTAGAAATTATACTAATGCAAGATATTGATTAAAATTTAAGATACATTTGTAATGCTGCTTTTGCTCTTAAAAAAAAGTCGTTGACCCGGCACAGATTTGGTGCACCCCCTTAATGAACACTTAAGGTCCGGCAATATGCAGGGGCAGACAAATAGCATTGAAAAAGTGATTTGCATCTTTTTTTAGGGGGTGATTTTCACTTTTCAGCACCGTGTGTCTGTCCCTGCATATGGGAAGACCTTAAGCGTTCGTTAAGGGGGTGCACCAAATCTTAAGGAAAAACTAAAACCGTCAACTGGCCTCTGCAAGGGGAAGATTGGGATTTCAAACCCCCTCGGCGGAACTTTCAAAAAGGATTGCATTGACGTCTGCGCCCCCACACTGATCCCCACCCTGCGCGGCCGGTAGTAGGAGCCTAGGAGGCAGTAGCCCAAGTGGCCCTACCAAAAACAAATTTATTGATTAAAAAGAATCTTTCTAGAGGTAAATTTTTGTCATCTAATTTTATGTTTTTTGCATGCATTACGCTAATTAAAAGCTCATGTAGTAATTAGCCGAAAAAAAGAAGAAACTTTAGTCATGTCAACAATCAAGTTGTCAAGTTGCCGCATTGCATACACTGGTTTACCTTTAATAATGATTTGGATGGTTTATAAGGAATAGCTCAATCAGGGTGATTTGAGCCCAAAATTAAGGTTATAATTAACTTTGCCACCGAAAGGAAGGAGATATAAAGAGAGAGCGGTTGTAAGGTAACTTATTGCACAAATTACATCTTCAATTTCACAAAAAAAAAGTTATTACAGGGAATGTGGCTTTGACGAATGGTCGGCACTAGTGACTAATTTCCATCAAAGTTGTGATGTTTCACTTCATTAAATTTGTTGTGATTTCGACTAATATCTAAGTATTATTTATGGACTTATATTGTTCACTTATGATATAGGATTCTACAGGCTACCAATCGACATTTTTTAAGAGGTAAGTGAGCAACAATTTCAACATGATGTGTAACCAACACGATATAACATCAAGATTTGATGGGTGGGCCATATATGTGATGATGATTGTAGAGTTAAATTAAGACATTTTTTTATAATCACATTATCTGTGGTTCTTACTTTCAGAGTTTAACCGTTCTATAGTCACTGTCAAAGTTATAAGCAATGAGGGGATGATGGTTAAGCCTGTTGAAAGGATTCATCCAAGAAGTAGTTCAGTAATTAGAACGTACACATTGATAAAGTTTGGGCATGTTTATGGAATGAAGTAGGGCTAGTAATGGACCATATTTGTATCCGGATTCGATCGGTATTTGGTCCACCAAAGGTAGGGCTGTAAACAAAGCGGATATAGACATATCATATTTGTATTCATTTACTTGATCAAATATCGGATACGAATCCAGATATATTTGATTATACTTTCTTTCATTAAAAATAGGAGAATGATTGTTTGTGATGAAAAATCCTCTATAAAACGGCCACAGATTGACAAATTATATGTTTATGAATTTGGTGCCTTTTGTTGGACACCTGCTTATTTAACTGAACACTTTTTTACACGATTTTTAACCCCCCCCCCCCAACACACACACACACCACATGCCAGCTTATAGTTGCTCACAGAGACAGACAATTTTCATCACAACATTTGTTTCCTAAAATTAAGGTTTTGAGTGGTGATACAAATTTTTTGGGATTAAAAACATGAGACGAGGGAGAAAAGTGAAGGGAGATGAGATTGTTTGTAACATTTATAAGAAGAGCAGAGACTAGAACACCCTAGAGAAAAAAGATATTGGAGATTTCTGTGTTCCTAATTCAAGAATGGAGGTGAAGATGACAACCATGACGATAAAAATTATGAAGACAATAAAGATCTGGAAACAATAAAGATGGAAGATGATCAGTGGAGCTCAACCAAAGAAGGGGAACTAGCCACTAGGGAGGTTCCAACTACGGGTTTTCAATGTATCTAGTTCTATTCTTTTAATGTTTATCATCTTATCTACAACATTAATTTAAAATAATCATATATGTATGTATATATGCCAACCCCAAATAATTGGGATAAGGCTGTTTGTTGTAGAAGTAGTAGTTGTTGTATATATGTAAACCATTAAATATTTAGTCCATTTAGAATGTATACGATTATAACAAAGTATCAAACTAAATATGGATCTATATTGATTCAATCCACTTAAATAGCCAAATTCATTTTAGTTGATATATATGCATACAATATTAATTATATATGAAATATATTTATACGTAGGCAATGGTTATAGATTATTGATGTATTGTAATAAACTAGAAGTAGTTTGTATATTTTCGTGTCTTAGTTCAAGATAAATAAACGAATACGAATATAAATTATGTTTTAAAACACTCGGTTTTAAATGGATACAAGTATCTGATTAAGACCAAATACATCCTTGGTGGATCCGACTTCGATTCAGTCCATTTACAGCCTATGCATAGAGTTAAAAATTAACAGACGCAGTTTCCATTTGTTAACCTTGGCTTGTACTACATCTATGCCCTATCGATTGAGGAGAGAACTAAATAGTTCCAACTAAATGTGAAAGCCCGTTGTTAGAACTGACCATCCCACGACATTTTGGATGTGGGAATACATCCTTCGGTGATCCACTTAATACGCATTAGATAATTGTAACCATCCAATCTGTAACATTACATTCCTCTGGACAGCTAAAAAACAACTCAAATATAAGTCAATTTGATCGAATGGTTAACATCATTTGAATGGTTCACTTGACTCTTAACTGTTTGATTCACTAGAAGCAATCCATTGTAGATTCAATTTCGCATCGATCCTTCCTAAAGACTTTCCATTGATTTGCACATGCTAACCCACACAGCTGTATCCATGGTTCAGATCAAAATTTTCCTACCATGCCTGATCTGTCTACAACCCATGAATGTCACTTAACCACCAAAACCACACGAGCAAACGTATTATAGAGGGGATGTTGTGCTAACAGCCCATATCTCCCAAATTTTTAACCAGCAAACTATGAAAAGACATGTTCATTAGGAAGAAGAATCAACTCATATTGATGATTGTAGTTAAATTCAGGCACATATCATACAAACTAAAAGGACCTCCGGAGAGACAACATTCTAAGCTATTTATTAGTTCATACTGGGCTGCAGAGTAACAGAAACAAACTGAACAACTTGCTACAGGCAGTCTTAAAGCCCTTGTTAGGTAAGGCAGGAAGATTGTGTTATTGACAATGTTCAGAAATATCTCCTAGCTATTGGGATTTTAATGGTTGGTCTTGTTTCTTCTTGAAGAGGCCATCCGAACCTGTATAATCAACAAAATCCACCAAGAAAGAAGCATTACTATTACACAGTTGCCGATCAAGAAACTGAACACAAACCAATCTGATACCTGCTTCGTCAGTCTCTCCAATGGTTCAACATTTCGTACTAGAACTCAAGAGAGTACCTTTCTCATTAATAGCAAAGAGTTAGAATTTAGATAGTTAAATTCACATGTTGTAGACATAACCAGAAAGATAAATACTGCAGAAAAGTAAACAGATATAAAAGTGAAAAGAATTTAAGTTTTAGATCATACCAAACAAGAGAATTCCCAGAATGCAAAAAATGAGAGATATGAACAAATAATCATTTGTCCAAAAAAATGAGCAAAATAAGCAAACTATCTAACCATACCCCCAAAGGATGAAGGGCCAAGATCATCAAAGTAGAATAAGCACTAGCAAACAAGTTTTCATGCTCAAAGCCAAACTCCTCCGTTTAATGGTACTACACTAGTTCATCCAAACCAAACCAATTTGTTTCAACCATATCTATCACCAAATATCTCAAAAAAAAAATTATCCACATCATCATTAAAACCAATTTATAGTAAATTCTGGCAGATTTAAAACCTTAAAAACTACAAATGCGACAGTTGATCATTTCAGACCTACGATGGAACTCAACAGGGTGAAGAAGCTGTTACACGCAAGCAGCCCATCCAATACCCTCTTACACCACCTGGCACTGGCTCACCTGCTACTAGTCAATATATGTTCTGATTGATGCTAACTGGAGGTTGCTCAGTAACCCCATTATTGTTTCTTTCTCAAGTTTCATCAAATGTCCATAGAACATGAGTTGTGAGCATTTGTCAAACATGCAATACATATAGGGGCCAAAACTAGACAATACCCAACTTTCTTTTTCCGTAAGGTGAATGTGCTCCTTATTGAAGATACAAACAAGTGTCAAGAGAGTTAGGAACCATAAGTATGCAGAAAGAGAAAATTAAATAATTTTTTTTGCTAATCATGATCAAGTTAGGGTTGACCCAAAATTTGTGACAGTAAGTAGAAAATTTTAACAGATTAACTGTGCAGATTAAAGATTGCATTGAAAGTTGAAACACATACTAACAATCCTCTGTTTTTTTGTCCTTGTACACTTTTTTCTCAATATATATATATACATACATGGGGAATGCTAACGTGCTCTCATTACTGTTTGTAATTGCTTTTAAAAATAAAAAGAAGGGCATCTGAGTCATTTTCTCTTCATATGTGACAACTTCCTTCACTTTTTCCGGCATTGACAGTTTCATTTAGATTCATTTTACCTCTTTTATTTGGATTTTTATAATTCCAGTTTTTCCCTTCCATTCTAGGGTTTTTTTACTCCCACTTTCTGATACAGCATGCATGTAGGTTAGTGGGTGTGTGCTCAGGAGATAGGAGTACAATTGATAAAGTAACAGAGGAAAATAAACAAGATTCCTGCTCGCACATCCACACATTAATTCAGGCGAATCTTTGAGTTAAATTCATCATGCATGTTAAGAGTTAAAGCAAACAAAGTATTAAACAAGATTATACCTAGATGATATGAACTAGATAGGACTAATTTAGTGATTAATAAAGTCCTAGGTTGCTGTCTCCAACAATGCTGATGGTGTGAAACAGGGGTTGGAACGTATTCGAATCAAAACAATGGTGAGGAAAGATAATAAGGACTAACTAAGAACTGTAGAGAATACTTGGGGTAGGTTTCATGCATAATTCGGGTTATCAAACATAGCCAAAACAGTGTATTAGGATCAGAAGATGTAACTCACAGCCTACTGCCATACACCACAACTTGCCATCATATCACCATGTATAAGAAAAGGGATCCGGATGAGGTAGACAATAGAAACAAGTACCTATCTTCAAAGGATGAGGTTTGCTGATGTTGGAGAAGGCCTAGTCTTCAATCCAAGTGTTGAACCAGGCGTCTATAGACGGTCTGAAGGAAGATGCCTCAAATCAGCCCCAAAGTAGTAGTGCCACCAGCTGAAAATTACCAAGGGATTGTTCTCCTCAACTAATGAAGATTACTGGTGGGTGTATGCAGTCTTAGGGTCACCCAAGGGTTATTATAACCCTGGAAAATCCCACTTCCAAACTCCTAATAAATAGGAGCTGGGACATAAAACTTCCCAAGTCGTTAAGGCCCCTGTTTTGACGCCTGATTGTGATAGAACCCAGTGGGACCCACCATAAGGCTATTGATGAGGCAGAAGATGGCATGCTATAGGATCGTCCTAGTCTCTATCACATTCCCATAAAAGAACTTTGCTTGATTCCCAAGGGTTGAAGAGCAGTAGTCAGTCTCGTACAGGTGCTTTCTAGTGCTGTTCATGTCTGGAACTGAATAAAAACTCCTAGCACTCCTTCAAAATTGTTCTTTGATGCTGATGGTTGTATGAGGATGGATCGTCCAACACTTAAAGAAATCTTGGGCTTGATGAATCAACCAAAACTCAAGATGTGAAGTGTGGGTGATGATTCTTTTATAGGTACCCTGTTTTTTAGCAGTGAGTAAACCTGTAGAAACTAAAAAAAATACAAAGAAGAAGTAGGAAGAATACATGTTTTCCAAGGGGAGGGAGTGGTCTCCACCACTAACATTAACTAGGTGGAGCCTAAACCCATTCCAGGGTTTTAGAGTTCTTCAACCTTTGGAAACAAGGAAGAAGAAGATGAGCCATCACGTAGGAGACAATCCCAAATTTTTTACTTTTTTATTCAAACTTGCATAAACGTAATAGACCTGGTCGTAGGCTCTTAAAGAGAGTCCCACGGCTAGGTTTACAACCAAAGTTCATGTGTGGACTGAAATACCCCTATGTTCTACATTACATATAACGAAACTGTGCCTCCCTCCCCCCCTCCCACC
>JAOXJP010289882.1:0-18913 GCA_025762735.1 Platanus orientalis | reverse complement strand
GTAGTAATGAGATGCTCATATGATGAAGGAAGGGAAAACAACATGATTCGGGCATTATCTCTATCCTCAAGCTTTGCACTAATACTTTTCAATTAATAAATAATTTTATTAGATTCCTTAAGATGATCAGAAATACCCATAACTTCTTTTATCTGTAGGATATATAGGTTTTACTTAAGGTAGAGACGATTCATAAGAAATTTCCTCATATATAGGCTTTCAAGGTTCAACCAAAGCTTCGCTACAAAATCTTCGTTCAAAATATTAGACAACACATCATTCGCTAAGCAGAAGCAGATCTCACTCACAACCTTCAAATCGTAATCTTCCTCGTCACTTTTAAACATCTCAACAAGCCTCCCATTCAATGCCTTATGCAAAGCTTACTAAATCATCATGTCTCAATCCTTGACTTCCTTTCAGATAAAAATTGTTATTTTTGTTGAATTTCTCTACCTCATACTTTGCATTTAAAAATTTCATAGCCATCACAGATCCTAACCAAAGCTCTACTACCAATTAGGAAAACAAAAATAACTAGATTCAAGTTAATTGCAATGTGAAATAAGTTTTTTTTTTTTTTTTTTTTAAACCCTTAACTTCCCTTAAGCTCAATTTTTGGGTGAAACATTAGACATGATAACTTATAACTTAATAAAGTTTCCACAAATATAAATAAGTTGACACCTTATAAGATGTGGATAAGTAAAAAATTCAAATCTATCGTGTTTACAAATTTGAGGGTCCTTGGCTTATGTTGGATCCCAAACCAACAAAGAAGTAAATTAGATAATAAGAGTTTATGGTGTGCATTCATAGGGTATTTAGAAAAAAATCTAGGTAACATAAGTTCATACACCATAAATCAAATGGAATAGAAATGATAGTAAATAGAGATATTGTCAGTTTAGAAGATCAAATTGATATTAAAGATAAGCTAGTTGAGTTATTTGAAATTGAAAAGATCAAAATATAGAAAAAGAAATGCAACCAATACATATACTTGATAAAGGATCCAACTAGGATTTATAAAGATTATTATGCCTTATTGTGCAATAAAGATGAAACAACAAAAAATATTATTCTTTTATTCGATAAGTTAAAAATAATATTTATCAATGAGGATGAAATGATGACACCATAAATAGGAGCACAAAATTGTAATAAATAAAAAGATATAACAAATGAATAATTGGATTCAATAAGCAATAATAAAATGTGGGAACTAGTGGACCTACCTAAGGATAGAAAATCCATAAATTATAAATAGATATTGAAGAAAAAATTAAAAACTGAAAGAACCTTAAATAAATACAAAGCAAGACTTGTAGCTAAGAGATGCACATAACAAAAAGGTATAGATTATGAAGAAACTTATACATTCATTACTAAGTTCACCTCAATAAAAATAATATTGGCTCTAGTTGACATTTTGACTTAAAATTATACCAAATTAATGGATGTAAAGATACTCTTTCTGAATTGTGAACTTAATGAAGAACTTATATGTTACAACCTGAGGATTATGAAATTCCGAGATAAGAAAATAATGTGAGCTTATCAAAGCATTATATGGTTTAAAACACACTTATAGGATATGGTATTATACTTTTCATATGATGTAAGATGGTATTGAGAACTAAAGAAGTCTTACAAGTATGGGCCCAACAATAGATTCACAATACACCTAAAACAAAGTGCAACTAATAGGTTAAAGAGAACAAAACAATTATGACAAGTTATATCAATTCATGAATTTTCCAGGATAGCTAATTCTAGATTACATAATACCTAGTTTAGAAGTATTAGATGGTCATGGTCGTTAAACTAGTAGTTCTATACATGATGGATTAACCCACAAAATATTTGGCTATTAGAATAAAAGAAATTATATAAAATAGCTGAAATTCAACTTTGGTCTAGTACACGTAGTAGTAAAGCTATATTTTTCTAGGTAGGTGTTCACAACTTACGAGATTAGAAGGATGCAATCAAAGAGAATAAAAAGGAAAGTAAGATTCAATCAAACAATATTTTCAATAAGTATTAATGGTAAAACTATAATCTAGAACTCTAAACAGATTATTAGAAAAGTAACTCAACAAATAGGGTTTCAGGATGACACTCCAACAAATTATTTATCTATAACATGTACCATCAGCCTTGAGATTAGAATTGATCATAGAATATTGATGTTCAGTCACAATTTAGGGTAAGAGTAATTTGGCTTAAATCCTAATTGTCGGATCCTTGAGATGATGACCAATATTCAAAATATTTACAAGAAATAATTATAATATATGTGCCCAAAATTCTCAGGAATCAAAATCAACCTTGGAAGAAGATATGGGAGGCCCAACCTTAACCAATCGCATACCTCAAAAGAAGCAAATTCAATTCTTAAATTCCAATGTATGTATCGCATGGGGTGAGGTATTTAAACAGATCACAAAACTAGGTTTTAGAAACCCAAATATTTTCCTCCATTTTCTCATTTCCCAAAATCCTACTTTCAAATTCCCTATATTGCTAATAAGCAAAATTTCCTAATTAATTCTAAAACCCAACATCTAAAACTTGTCAATTAGCCACTAAAAAAATCATGGAAAACAGCATAGTTGTCACCCCTCCTAAAAAAACCTATTATACCCTTGCCCAATAGGCCTTATTACTTAAGAATTCCCCAAAACAAATTATTCCCTTTTACCCTTAAACCAAATCATCATGACCCTACAATGATGTCCACATCATTCCTCCTTGTAGGAAGGAATTCACCATCGAATCAAATGATTTATCTGAAACTTAAACTTTCTATCACTTAACACTTTCAACACTATTAGTGTCATTTGGACAACAGGTTGGCATCAACTTCAAGGGTTGTGAAAGATAAGTGTGAACTTGCTCATGTTGGTGTATAGTGATTGAATTGGAAACTACATCATATAAGATATTGTTTGTGAACTTCAATAGTCTCCTAAATATCAAGTCACATGTATCTAAGTGGCCTAGATAACACATTGCAGTATCATGAAACTTCTTAAATTGGAAAGTGAGACATACCATGTAAGATCTGGCCCAGCCTTTACTTGATATTGTATGGTTCTAAGTGTCCCAACATGGGGCCACTCTCCCGCCCTAATTTTGTTCTTCGAGCATCCCAATAAGGGGCCACTCTCCTGAAAAAATGTCAAATCAAGTTAAGGGGTGCTTACATATAAGCATAAGATCCCCCTAGAGCTAGGCAATGTGCAATCTTATAACCCACCCCCTTGGGGCCACACATCCCCATGTGCACACCGTAAAGCCGATCTGACTTTAATACCAATTGTAAGATTTGACCCAAACTTAGTTTGATATTGTCTGGTTCTGGGTGTCCCAACATGGGGCCATTCTCCCACCCCGGTTTTGTTCTTCGGGCATCCCAATAAGTGGCCACTCTCCAAAAAATGCATCAAATCAAGTTAAGGGGTGCTTACATATAAGAACAGGATACCTCTCAAGCTAGGCAATTTGGGATCTTACACCATGTCATTGAGATACTCATCATAACAATACATGAACCTGATAAGGACTTATAAATGCTTCACTCAGATACAGTTGTAGTACAACTGACTGACCAACTATTCTGAAACAAGGTTCATAGAAGAGTCATTGTTCTCTATAACATGTGCATTTAGACCAAATCCCTTATAATAGACTTATCCACACTATCTAAAGATATCTGTCTCAGATGATAGTTTCTCTTTATCCTTTGATTTTATGGGGTGTTTCGGAATACACATGAGAATAACTTTTCAAAGATGATGGCCAAGGTCACAGTCATTAAATTTGAACCAAAGTAATAAAAGCCCTCTTCGACTTTAAGATCCAAATCCTCTGCCCCATTGTCCTTGTTAGTTGGCATGGATTCTTTTCACTTGTCTGCACTAATAAGTTGTTAAGATAATTGTCTAGAAAGATGTCCAAATTTTTTACACTCATAGCACCATTTTCCTTAATGCTTATTGTCTCTTCTTGGGTTAGGAATAAGTCATAGATCTGGTACTACTTTTGTGGGTTAAAGTGTTTAAAACCTCTCATCCGCATGTTTCCCCATGCACTTCAATTTTTATTTAAATCAACATATATGTGAATGGGCCTCATCAATGGTCTAAAGAGTAATATGTGTAAATTCATATCTTATGTCTTCCTTTATAATGTTAAGATATCTCACCACTCACTGATTAGTGAATTCATCTAAACGAGCTCACAATGAGAGCTTAAGGGATTCTTTTAGTGCAGGAGTCAACATCCCTCTCCCCTTGTCAAAGAGTCTACATCCTCTCATACAAATCCCTAGTGTAAAACAAAGGAACAAATTGATTGTGCATCAAGATCTTCAATACTTCTTATGAGCAAATAGGATCAACCCCTCTGAACTATTGTTGATGCTTTTAGTCCCCCCACCAGGTAGTAGCTAATCCCTTAAGGTGTGTGATAGTTAAGGGAACTTTTCAATCTTCAGTGGGAGAATGAAACTGAAATACACTCTCAACTTAGGTGACATAATCAAGATAAGAATTAACATCACCTTCTCCAATAAACTTTGAAAGATGCATTCAAAGTTCATACTCCATATTGTGAGAAGACACTATTTTGGGATCATGATCAACAGGAGGGACCAGAGTTGGATTCCTTGTAGTGGCATCAAGCCAACTGAGAATTTTAGTCAATTGTTCTTCCATCTTATGATATTTGTCCATAAGTTTAGTAATCTATCCCTAAACTTGGCATTTAAGTTTTGTAATTTTTCCCTTAATATCTTACATCTAAGCATTCAATTCAACATTGTTCACCATTATAGCTAGTTGGAATAATAGGACTGTTTAGCTCTGATAGCACCTGATGTAAGATAGTATTAAAGACCAAAGAAGTCATGTATATATTGACTCAACAATAACTCATAGTATACCTAAAACATATCACAACAAATAGGCTTAAAGAGAACATAACAATTATGACTCGGGTTATATCAATCTTAAATTTTTTCAAGATAACTAATTTTGGGCTACAAAAAAACAAACTTAGAAGTATTTGATGATCACAAAGATTGGTAGGCTAATAGTTTTAATATGAGGGAATAGCCCACAAAATACCAAGCCATTAGAATAAAGAAAAGTACATAAGATGGTTGAAACTCAGCTCTAGTCTAGTATAGTTAGTGGTAAAGCTATACTTTTCTTAAGTAGGTGTTCACAACTTACATGATTAAGAGGATACAATCAAATAAAATAAGAAAGAAGCTAGGATTCAGTCAATGACAATATTTCTAACAAGTATTAATGATATAACTATTGGCAGGAACTCTAAACAAAATAGAAAAGTAACTCAGCAATTAGGGTTTCAAGATGGAAGTCCAACAAAGTATCATCTGTAACATGTAACACTCGGCCTTGAGATTAAAAATCAGCATAAAAGATCTATGTTCAATTATAATTTAGGGTAGGACTCTCTTATCTTAAATCCTAATCGTTGGATTCTTGAGATGATAACCAATATTCTAGAAGTTTGCAAAAAGTAGTAGCAATACCTCTGCCTATAATTCTTAGGAATTTCAACAACAATGTAAAAGAAAATAGTAAGAGGAAGGAAGAAGAAGAATGAGGATTTTGGGGAGGCCTATCCATAACCTTATAAGAAGAATTAGGAGGCCTAGCCTTAACAAATAGCACACCTCACACCTCACAGTGAGCAAGTTCAATTCATAAAGAATTAATTGTGCGGGATGGGTTATATATAGAGAGATCACAAAAATTGGGTTTTAAAAACCTTAATATTCTCTTCAAATATGACTTTCTAATTTCTCAAAATCCTAATTTAGAATTCTCTATTGTACTAAACTCAAGACTTCCTAATTAACTCTAAAACCCAACAACTCAACCTTGCCAAATTTAGTAACTAAAAAAAGGTCAGTAACATAGTTGTCACCCCTCCTAAAAAAAATCAAATTATCCCCTTGATCAATCGGCCATATTACAAAGAATGTCCATATCAAATCACACATTTTTACCCTTAAACTTTTTGACCCTTCTTAGATCAAAACATCACATGACCCCGATGTGATGTCCACATCATCATAATGTTGTATTGGATTTAATTTCACACCTAATTTGTATGATAACTATGTGTATTCATTAAATAGTTTAAGTGTATTTTTGGTAATGCTTTTATATGATATAATTTTAGCCAAAAAATTATACATATCATTGTAATACATAAAACAATAGAATGATTATCCTCTAAATTTGAATTGAAAAATATAGAAAATGCGAACTTTATATTAAGTATTAAGATAAAAGGGAATATAGAATCCAAAACCATATGGTATCACTAAAAAACTACTTATAATCAATATTAAGAAATTTTAAATCATTAGAGACTCATTTTTAAAGGAGAACCAATTTAAGTAAAAATATATCCCCTACTATTTAGAAAGAACTAAATGAAATGAAATATATTCTTTATGCATACACTATTTGTAATATTATGTATGCAATAGTTTGTACAAGACCTAATTTTCCTTATGCTAGTAGTATTATTTGTTGATATCATAGTCATCCTAGAATGGAGCATTGGAAAGTAGGAAAATGAATATTTAGATATATTCAAGGAACCAAACATTATAAAATGATTTATCAATGTAATAGTTTAAAATTAATAGGTTTTCATAATGCCGCTTATACATGAGATTAAAATGAAAGAAATAATGCGACTGGCTATATGTTTTTCTTTGGAAGAGGAGCAATCTTCTAGGCTATCTAAAGTAGTGATGTGTAGCAAAATGCATAATGGAAGAAAAAATTATTGCCTATATCATGACAACTATGAAAGTCATGTGAGTTAATTACAATCATGAATGATAATCAGACTGTTATTTGAGTAATAAAAAATTGGGTTATGGGGCCAAAAGAAAAGCACAATAAACTTCAATGTCACTTTGTATTTGATCTCTATAAGAGAGGAGATATCATAAGAGATTACATGTCTACTAATGTGATGATTGAAATTTTGTTGACTAAAGCCAATGTAATGACAAATTTTAAAAGTCATAGATGGTCAATGGAATTAAGGGACGATCTTTGATAATCTTCAGACTCATTGGCTATAACTTCTCAACTTTTAGTGTGTTGGAATAACCATGCTCACATACTACGCTTACAAGGCAGATTGGCTGAAGTCCGGCCTAATTCAGTATGAAATTGATGCGAGAAGGCCCATCCCATGATTAGATTTGGGCTCATGCTAACCTCAACTATGGGGGCAGACTAGGTCGGTCCGAGGCCCATATATATTTGTTGGGCCTTATATTTTGGATTCTTTCAGGCCTAAGCCCAGCCCAAGCTAGTAATACATAACTATGGGTCTTGCCTCTGGCCTACTAAGGCATGGCCTGAATCCATCTCATGCACACCCCTAACCTCAACCCAACCCAAGGCCCAAGTTTTCAAAAATTAAAGAAATTATAAATAGTATAATAATAGAAATCAAAGGACAAAAAGTTTAAAATGAAAAAAAGGAAAGATAGAGAAACGACAATAACACTTTGCATGTAACCTTGCAAACTCCATCTGATTTTCTTTTGAACTACAATTTAAAAAAAAATTGATTTTTTTTTATAATAGGTAAATTATAAGATTCTTTGTCCCTAAAAATAACTCTTTGTTTAGATTGTTTCTAGGGTTAGGGCTTGCTAGAGATTTGATACATCTACAAATCAATGAAAGTTTTAAAGTGGTTCAGTGGCCAAAAGGGTTTACGTTTCATCATGCTGGACAATAATGGTTTAATGTTTACTCATGGGAATGGGGCTTCTCACCTTTTTTTCTTTTCCCTTATCCTCGTTGTCCCCACCACTAAAAGCAATAAGTAGGGATTCACTAGTCCTTTTCTTCCTTGATTAATCCAAGAAGATTCTGTTACATTCCTCTGTAGATTCGCCTTTAGCCTTTCTTTTTCGTGGTCTTTTCTTTTTTGATAAGAGGGAGTTTTACACTTTCAAGATGAAATAATGGGATGGGTATAGTACTCATAAATTCTTGTTTGGCAACAATAAGCTTGATAATCCACAACTAACAATGGCCTGATCCAGCATACTAGTTCAATGTTTTTAACATGACTTGAATATAAGCTGCTAAACTCAATCCATTGGCCAAACTAGGCCTCTAATTTCCTTAGCAAAGTAAAATAGACAAGAATACATGGAACCATGGGTCCAATCTTGTAGGAAATGTGGAACCATCCAGCTACAATGTCTATTGTGAATTTTGAAATTAAAATTGAAATGTCATATTTCTTTCAAATGTGGAGATTGTCTACCTTATTTTTGAAATTAACCAAAGGAGTGGAGGTGCATGGATCCCATTACTTTTGAATCTGACCACCAACAGCACAACACGTAGCACACCTAAGGCGGGAAGACAAAGAGTGAGTACTGCCTTAGATGACTGACATGTGTTTCAATTGTTACAACATGGAAATATAGGACCCAAACGTTAAATTCTATTATCCATAAAGCATAGGAAAAGGGGACACAATACTTCCCGCTTTCACGACCAATAATAGGATAGAAGAATCATAGGGAAGCAAGATGAAGATAATTAATGGCGAATAACTGATTGGCAACGTGAAGAAGATAAGAAACTGTCATAACCGATAAAAGTATTACAAATTACATATGAACAGATGCAAAAGGAATGATCACCATCCAATCAAACTTTTGATTTTCCGAGGAGCATGTGTAACTTAGTCTCTGCAATGTAATCCTATGTAGTTATAATTTGTAGCCTATAGTTTGTAACCATCGGATTGTACTCAACTTGCTTATTGTTGAGAGGAGCATACCTAGGAAAAGAGTAACGGCTCCATCAAATCGAGAAAGACATTTTAGATTGTAATTGATATCAGTCATTTCTATTCAATTTATATTATTCAAAGTTTATTGTTTCTCTTTCTCTGAGGTAGGTTGAAGTCCTCTTAATTGAGGCAATTTTGAGCCCATTTACTTAGACAATGAAAATTCAAAAAACCACAAACAGAGATAAGAATATCCAATGGTATAGGGAAACTTCTCATGTCTTATAATGTTACACTCTTATGGCTATGGACACAAGATTAGTCACATAGCCAATATACTTGGTTTGTTGGAATAGCCATAGACATAAAATCAACAACATAACTTACAGGTCTTAGCCAAATGAGTGATGATGAACATTTGATATGTTGGACTAGCCATTTATATGTGATTAATCACATAACCAATGAGTGATAATTATTCATTTAGAACCATATTGGCCAAGTGGGAGATGATTAACATACTAATTGTTGTCATAGGCTCAAATGTCAGGATTGAAAGTTTACACCATGGTAAGACACATCACTACCTAGTTGGTAGAGTCATGAAATGGAAATGCAAGGTATATATTTAGAGAATGTTTCCTCTCCAATGGGCTTCATATTAGAAACTATAAAAAGTCACATTTGTATGCATCCTAGAAGCATAATCAGTACTTGTAAGGGTATGCATGGGCTAGTTCGGGTTAACCCATCATTGTTTCTTATAGGCTCGAGCTAGGCTCGAGAAAACCTTAGACATGAGAATATATATATATATATACATGGAGAGAGAGAGAGCCTTGGACTTTGGGTCACGTCAGGGTTAGCTCAAGCACGGTCTAAGCTAAGCATGGGTTGAAACTTTGGCCCAAGGATAGTTAGGGCTAATCTTGGGTCAGGCCATTTCTCGTGTTGGGCTCGGTCAAGTTCAAACTAGCCTGACTTATGCACAGCTCCAAGTACTCGGATGTGCAACAACCTTGTAAACTCTACCAACTAAAAGCATTTATGCCCTTAGCCTTGAACACCAAGGCCATTAGTGCCAAATTTTCATATATCTTCATTATTAACTTATAGAAAGCATGTTATAGGGTACTTGTGGTTATTAAAAGGATAAGGGTGCCAAGTAAATAAATTTTTTTAGTAAAGAACATGTTTGATGGTTTTGATAACTAGTGTTAAAACGATAGAGTAACAAATATAGGAGGTAAGCCTATAACTCTTCGCATTGGTTATGGAAGAATTTGTTAAAGCATATATAAGAGGTAAAAACCAAACCAAAGCTATGGAAGAATGTTTTAAAATTAAAAGATTTAAAGATAAGCTAGATTAATGCAGGATGTATGAGTTAAATTTTAGATAAACATGAGTCAAAATGAGGGAGTAGTTAATATTTTTTTTCCGGTGACCAAAACATATTACAATGTATTTATTATTATTATTATTACAATGATTCAATCATCAACAAGGAGTAAGAAAATGAAGTGGACGTTGCCTAGAGAATTAGAGCAGAGTGAATGGAGTGTGGTTGTGCTGCTTGAGTGCTATGTATTTGATGCATATCATTAAAATTAAAGGAATATTTTATAAGACAGTTGTAAGATTAACCATTCTTTACAAAGCAGATTATATATATATATATATATATATATATAGCAACCAAAAAAATAGCACAAGCAGTTAGATGTACCTGAGATGAGCATGTTAAGTGAGTACGGCACTACTAAGAAGTATAGTATTATAAATGAATGCAAAAAATTAGGGATGATACCAATAGATAACAATATGATGGAAAGTTAACTTAGATGGTTCAATCATGTATAACGAAGACCAATGACAACACCAGTGAGGAATAGTGATACGTTGCAAATAAGAGGTATTAAAAGGACTATGGAAACAGCAAAACAATATGGCTTGAAGTATTGAAAAAAAAAATACTAGATAATTGAATTTAATAAAGAAATGTCTTAGAATGGATTGGCATAATCTATATATACTAAAGGGTTGCCAATGTGGATAACCCCTTCTAATGTCATTTTATTTTCTTGATATTTTTAAGAGTGCCATATGGAAACCCTAAAACAGTTTCCCTCTACCCTACATTTTTCTTTTTTCTTACTTCCCCCATTTTCTCCTAATTTCTCTAACTACTTCCAACCAAATTACACATGGCTATATCTTCTCCCTTCTAAAATCTCTCCCTCCATGCACATTTCTTTCTCCCAGTTCATGTCTATATTTATTATTATTTTTATTATTATTAGGAACTCTCTAATCTCCACTACTTCTACGGGTACACTACATCCACAGGTATGACTGAGGCTTAATTGGATATCCGTGCGAGCATGGGTTTATCCATTAGTAGGATTTATGTAACAACCCCAAATAATTGGGATAAGGTTTTTTTGAGTTGAATTAATCTCTACATAAATTAATAATAATAATAATCAAAGGATCTGATTAGATTAGTTGTACTATCACCATTGATCATTCTCTCTCCCTCCCTAATACACACCCACACAATGACAAACTAACCCGTCTATGTTCATGGATTCTCCAACATAGGTGGAACCATCAGTCCAGAGAAGACGAAAGCAGTCACTTCAATGGAATCACAGGCTTTAAAAAGAGTTTGTTACTTGTTACATGAACAAAGCAAATAAGCAATACGACACTTGGGTGTTCCCTCGCATCTTGGATCCAAATTTGTGGTACCAGGGTTGGTCCCATAATTCTTGACTGTTTGTTATCGTACGTAACCCAAGTTGTATTTTTCTTACATGGCTTATTCTGAATAATGATTCTACGAGTTCTCTCGATAAAGATCAAAAATTCATAAAACTGATTTTTATGAAGAAAAAAAAAAAAGTAAAAAAGAAGACAAATAGATCAAAGGAAAACTGGTGAAACATGTAACTCGATCCCCCAGTTCCACCCGGATGCAAGGTAGCTGTGGGGTCAATTAGGTACCAAAACCTGATGGTCCTCTTAGCAGGTTTGTTTCCCATTCAACACAAATTGATTAATCATAAATTTGGTTCTTTTTTTATTTTCAACTCATTGTACACAATTTAATTTCATTTAAATTTTTGGCTATACACCTTCCTTCATTAAAAGCATATTTACCTTATGACAACACCAACTCTAGGGCATGCGTGCAAGCATTATTGGTGTTGCGCTAATCATGATATGAGAAGAACACCTAGAGGATCCTAAAAGATCTGCGTGAGGCAAATTTTTCCTGTGGTTTTATGTAGCATGAACAAAAAATCCATGCTTCTTGTTCATGTTACAAAAAGCCATGACAAATTTTACCACAGCAGATCTTTGTCCCAAAAGAATAATATGTTAATATACAGTTTGTCAATGTGTATTTACCAAAACAACTTGCATATGCTCTTTCTCTTCTTGTGATGAGTCCCGATTTCATGGATCAGGGTGCGGACACATCAACACCAAAAAGTAATAAACGCTCCCTCACTTTTCGGTGCTGGTGTGTCTACACCCTGGTCCATGCACACGGCATGCGTACATCTTTTGTGCACACAAAATCTGGAGCGCCTTGTGATTGGTGCAATAGTGACAATAATCCCTATGTGCGGGCTGTAGAGGATATAAACTCTAACCCAACACAAATTGATGATATCCTTACCAACAAAAAACACATTGATTTATATTAGACTTTGTTTTTTTTTAATTTGATTTTGGGTCCATGCCTTTCTTCCCTATAAAAGCATGCTTACTTTACGACAGCACCAACTCTGGGAGCATGCATGCAAAGATTATTATTGTTGAGCATTCACGCATTTAAAGGGTATTTTGATAAAAATATGGTTTCAGTTATATTTACTGAGCAAAGAACTGCTGTGGTTTTTTGTAGTATAAATAAAAAAGCATGTTTTTTTTTTTTTTTTTTGTCTTTTAACATTGTTTTTTCTTTTATTGGTTTTTGTTCATGTTACAAAAAACCACAGCAAAATTTGCCGCAGTTTATTACAAATCAGTTTCCGTATGCTCTTTTTCTTCTCGTGATTTGCCTACATTGCAAGTCCTTTAGGACCTGAGGTTCTGAACTCTATACCTCGTACCATAGACCTGGTCTCAAAACACTTTCATCACCCAAACTAGGGTTGGAATCATCTCCAGCCTGAATGGAGGCTTGTTCCAGCCAATCACAATGAGGCTCTTGAATAATGGTACTTTGATAAATGTAATGTACTTATTAATTTAGGCTGCGTTTGGCAGCCACCAGTAATGCAATCATTTCGATCATTTCAAATTGCCAAGGCATTAGAACCCGCCATAATGTAGTGAAGGTTGAAAATGAACTCATCTAGATTTAAAGAGTGGATTTTTATTCATCACCAAAATATGAATGATAACAGATATCATGTCACTATAAAAAAAAACCTAAGATGACTTCATTTCAAATTTTAGTTAATAAATCAGTATAAATGTGAATGGGTTCATTTTTGAAACATCACCTTATGGCTACAAATACCTTGGGAATTTGAAATTAAATGATTACATTACAGGTGGCCACCAAACACGCCTTTATATTCATTACAACTCCCTTCTTTGGCCTATGCCTATTTATTGAGACACCTTTTGTCACACATCGATAGGTATTACTGTCATATCTCTCCATTCAAACTGAAGATGATTCAATTCAGACATACTAACCTCCAATTTGATTGCCTAGCTCCCCCATGCCACCGCCCTTAAAATTGACAATTTCCAACATATTTTTGGGTTGGTGGGAAGTCCAAACAATGGACCCCAATCAATGGGATAACTAACTGTGTCAAAACAGTTGAATGACTCATCGTTTGATCAGTGGGGCTATTTTTTTTTTTTTTTAACTGCATTCTAAATAGAGATTCTTATCCGATCTTCATAGGAACGTTTGCAAACCCAACTAATTGAAATGTCTCATATCAGTCAATAATGAAGCAAGAAATGTCTCTTTTCTTGGCTTTTGCTTTAGAATAATTGTATTTTGGCAATGACCTATAGCATGTGGGGCTCAACTGGTTAACCCACTTCTTCTTAAGTTCAAACCAATTGTTATTGGATGCTTTACTACATTTAGACAGTTTAAAATATTGATGTAATTCACTAATCTTGTGTGCTATATGGAATTGAGTCGATATATTATTGGGCCGAGTCCATAGCTACTCAATCATACCGCTCCCATGGCTAGGTACTCAACCACCTAATCTTGTTCTGCCATATTGAATGGGAGCTCTAAACTATTTACATCAACTGCCACGTTTTTGCCTAAGTATGTCTCATATTAATAGGGAAAGAAGGAAAGAAAGGAGAAAGTTCCTTTCTCTGTCTTGGTCTTTCCCCCTACCCCACCAAGAGAATGTAACAATTCTTCAGCCTTTACCCTTTTTGTGTTTTTTTTTTCTTTGTTTTAATCAATAGTGAATATTTTAGAAAAAAAACAAAAAGATTTACCTATAGGTAGGGCCCAATTGGAAAGTCCATCAAATATTTTCATACTTGAAAGGTTTTTCCTTCGAGAGAGGTTCCTCTATAGCTCCGTTTTGTGTTGTTCTCGTGTTGCTCTTACAAGAGAGTAACGTGTGGCAAAAATAAAGGCAATAAATTCACTTAACACAAAAGAAGGTAAAAATAAAATGATCTTATTACCCTTAATTACTTTCTTTGGCTACACGTCGCTCTGTGGTGAGAATAACACGAGCAACACCCATTGAGGACACACACATTGGGCAGACCCAGTACTGCCATGTTTTGAATAGTATGAAGTTCATGTACCCTATATAATAAGGGTTGCATATCTTAATCAATCCAACATATGCCCAATTGTGGTCCCATATACAACAATTGGATGATTTAACTACATTTTTATTGAAATCTTAATTGCAAATTGCAAATTAAAGCTGTGTTTGGCTGTCACCTGTAATGGAATGATTTCATTTGAATTTCCCAAAGCTTTTGTAACTACAATGGGATGGTTTGTAATGAACTCATTCAGATTTGCACCCATTTGTGTTTGCAACATTAGTCATTTCATTTTATAGAAAAACCTAAGATGACTTCATTTCTAAATGTAAACAAATCAGTATAAATTTGAATGAATTCATTACAAACCATCACCCCATGGCTACAAATACCTTGAGAAACTCAAATGAAATTATTACATTACAGGTGGCTGCCAAACAGGCTATAAAGAATTCAAATTTAAAAAATTCCAATCTAAAACATCAAAATTCAATTCAACCCCTCAACTTGCATCTCAAACAACTGGATTTTGAATTTGAATTCCCAAATCTCAAATTCGCTAAACCAAGCACACCCTAATAAGGAAAAAGGTTTAGGGCTACAATTTGGGTTGAGATTTCCTATAGTGGCTGTCCATATCCCTTCAACTAGTTTGAATGAATGCAGTCCTTTTCCTTTAAGCAACTTGTCTGTCTTCAATGGGCAACCACCAAGACTGGCACGCTTTTGTTACATATGCCGCGCGGACCCATGACAACAAAAACACAACCGACAGGTGACTACATCAATTGATGCGTGCAACCTCATCTTGTGAAGGAGGTTCATTGCATTTTGGCCTCGTCCCAAACACAAGTTGAGAGTCCTATGTCCATCCTATGCAACGCAGCCCAACCATTAAAAAAAATGAAGTCTTTTGGTGTGGCCTACAAACTTAAAACACCCCATAGATAGGGCCAAGGCCAGTAGCGAAAGATGACTCTCTTGAAGTTATTACCTTCCTTAAGGATGAGTCGATATCGTGTCCATGGAGTATTAGCTGTATTATTAATGACTAAATTTTATTCTAAGTCTTTTGAAGAGATTTTCTTTCCCCTCACAAGGAGCTCGTGTAATGGTGCTGCCCATATTTTGGCTAAGCATGGTATAATGACTGTTTGATGTGATTCATGGATGTCTCCTCCTTCATGGTTGGAGACTCACTTAGAACTTGGTGTTCCTGCCCCTTCGGGTGGCTCCTTGGTTTATTGAAGCTCTTTTAGTACCCAAAAATAAATAAATTCAAACACCCTTTGATTTCAGTTCTTATTTTTTTCCTTCTATAATTGTGCCTGCACTTGTCAGTTATCGAATTAGCTTTTGATGTTCTTTTGGAACCCTCTTTCCAGATAAACTGGCTCCCCAAACACTTGGCCCCCAGATTATTGCATTATAGGGAAAGACCCACATCACAAGGGGGAGAGGAAGACGTCAAGCCAGTCATTTGCAGAATGTTGCTGAGGGGATTTGACCCTGAGTGGGGGTGTCAATCGGGCCACACTGGGCTCAGCCAAGGTCAACCCATGCCCCGAATTAAAATGCCTGGGCGCGAACTCAGCCCAGTACCCTTTGCCTGAGCTTTGGGCTGGCCCAAAGTTAACAACCACATAGAATTTTAAATTAGATTAGGGTTCATGGGCTTTACAAATCAAATTGCTGAAACATATCAAATTGATTTGGAGCCCATGAGGTTTAAAAAATAAATTTATAAAAAATCATTTAGAATTTATATACTTCAAGATGGGCTTTGGGCTCAGGTCATTCAAATTAAAAAAAATTGGGCTCACTAATTTCAGGCCAGCCTTCGAGGTTCTTATTAAATTCAAGCTTCAGGCCGGGCCAGGTTGGTTTTGGGGCTAAAAAGGTTCAACTAGCCCAGCCCAAAGTATTTTGGACTGGCCAAATCTGGCTACAGGCCAGCCCGGCCCAATTGACAGCCCTACCTGAGAGCTCTCTACACCACCTACTAAAGGAGGGTAATTCTGTGCCCTCCACAATATCAAGATCAAAGGCATGTGGCCTTCATGGGATGAGCTACTGAGAGTTGTGACTCATAACACAATGGAATCCATCTACCAGAGCTCCTAACTCAAAAACTCAATTCGACTGGATTGATGTTTGACATAGGTGAGATCTCTTAATTGAGATACATTGGGATCGTAAGATTTTCAACAGGTTGAGCTGGGCCAGAATATTTTCATCTCGATCCTGCCGTGCCCAGGCCCTGTATGGCAACCTGGGGCTGCTTATTGGGTTTGGGCTTGAACTTTTCCACCATGTTATTGGGCTGTGCCTTGGCCCAAGTACTGAAATCTAACAAGAACATATAATCCGAGATTAAGCCCAATATAAAACACCAGTAGGGTGCACATAGAGATAAAAATTGGGTGAAGTGAAGAATTGGTAGAGCTGTCAACAGGTTGGATCATGGTCCACATTCAGCCCAGAATCAGCCCATCATTTCACATTCCTCAAGACCTGAAATGGGCTTTTGAATCTGGACTGTAACTGGCTGGTTAGCAGCTCAATAAATATGTCAGACCAGGATCTAGGTAACAAGGCCCAATTGGTCCTCATGTGATTATACACAGCCTCTCTAAGAACAGTCCACCTTGTGAAAAGTGTATTTAGCTCCAAAATCTGTAAACGCAGAAAATAAACATTGGGCCTTTTGTTTCTTATATTTCTAGGCTCCAAGTGAGGCCCGACTTATATTTCCAGATTTCAAACTCAAACTGGGTTGGCCTCAACCTGGATCTTGAGCCAGCCCAAGGGCCATTAATACATTATATAAAACTAAACGTTTATAAAATAAATAAATAAAAACTCTACATTTCTACATATTAGGCATCGGGCCTTGGGCCAAGGCAAGCATGAGCATGGCCCAAAGCTAAGTCAGACTTGAACTCGGGTCATTTCGGGTCGGGCTGGCCCAGTCCTGGATTTTTTTTATTTTTTTTTACTGAGAGCCGGAAAGGTTTGGATACGAATCCTTGGAGATGTTCTGATCCACTGAGTGCTCATATGTCACGTAAGCATCCTATTAAGAGACAAAATGAGAGTTCATTTTCCATTTTGTTATCTTTAGATGGTGAGAGGGCAAAATATCTATTATAAAATGCCTACAAGTCAATAATAAGTAAGATGATCATTTTAAGTCATGGTGGTACTTGCAAATACTTGAAGTTAATAATGAAGGTGACGGGTGTTATTTGACAAAGTAAACCAGAGTTGAGATCAGTAAATTGTCAACAGCCCAATGGGATATTTCTTATGTGAGTTAAGTGTAATTTCTCTCTTTTTGGATTCCTTTTTTTATTTTCACTTAAAATTAGTTTAGGAAAAAATAAAAATAAAAAACTTGGAAAGATCATTAGGCAAAGGAACTTGTATTCGCTCCTCACGTTTTTGTAAGCACACCTCACTTAACTCTATTCTATAAATACCCTATCTTAAAATGATAGTTATAACCTTGATGATATTATAAAAAAAATTAATTTAAAAACAAAGTTGTTAAGCACACCTCCACACCTTCTCTTCTTATTCCAAACCATCTCCTTCTCCCTCTCACGAAAGCTTCTTCAGCTCTCTTCATTCTTCTCCATTTAGAGCTCTTTAACACCCCAAAAAAATCACACATTTAGATTCTTAAACAAAAGCTCAACCAAATAAGTATCAAGAAAGTAAAATGGATCGAAACGGAAGCCTCCAAGTAAAAAAAAATTCAAGTTGTGTAACTTTTTTTTTCTTTTTTATTTCATCATGTTCAGCATTACAGGGCTGAACAGGCTTAGCCCTGAGATGCCGAACAAAAACAGAGTGCTGAATTTTTTTTTTTTTTTTTGCATCCCAATGTCTCAACCTGCTGCAATTAGATTTGTGATGAAATAATGATGGATTACAGTAATGAATTCATCACACATGAGGTAAAAAAAGTGTATCTAACTAATAGTGTGACTAGTGTGTATAACAATTTGGATGAAGTTGACGTTATTATTGTTCTCCTATGTGTAAATATTTAGTAGTCAAACGGCATTCATTAGGTGGGCGACGGATGTTGGAAAGAGGAATGGGTTTGTTGTAATTATCAAGAAGTCAAATTTCGGTTATGCCTTAAGAAAACCAATCTGACCCTTGCATGCGAGCGGAGTGGGCGGTATAGAAAAGATAAGAGGGCAAGAAATGTCAGCGGGGTTGTAAGGATTAAGGGAACGGATACCAAGAATTGTGAATATCCATTCCAATTGAAGGG
>JAOXJP010289871.1:0-18914 GCA_025762735.1 Platanus orientalis | reverse complement strand
GTCATTGGTCTTCGTTGCACATGCCCAAACCATCTCAATCGACTTTCCCTCATTTTATCACCTATTGGTGCTACCCCAAAACTCCCACGAATGAATTCATGGTCTCTCTTTAATACATAAATAAAAAAAATATTGTGTGTGTGAAAGTAACACACGAATTCCCTAATTTCCTTCTCTATTTTCTCCCTCTATTCTTCTTCTCCTTCTTCCCTTTTTCATTCATCTCTCTGAAGGAATTCAAGTATATACTTATGTACATTTCTTATTATCTGAAAATCCTTTTCCTTGTTTTCCTTTTTCTTTCAAGTACAATATGCAATTCTTCTTGAACTGTCCAACCTTATTGTAATAAAAGTGAGCCATTTTGTTCTTCTTCTTGAATTTTCGTTTGTTGTGGACTCTATTCTTAAATGAAAATTGTTGTGGCCTTTCTTTAATCACATTTTCCATTGTCAGAAACTTTGGTCGATCTTCCTTATTTTTTCGTAACCAAAGTTACTCTTCTATTTGAAGATCTTGTGTAAATTCTTTTAAAGACATCTTATTCTTCTTGTGTTTAAGGTTCTTCTTGTGATCCCATCACGATTAAAGAAGTTTATCAATGATTGAACCGATTAGAATCTATTCATCCATTTTACTTTCTTATTTTTCAAGTTGTCCCGCTATGTGTTCTAACTCATGAAATTGATTCAAAACAGACTTATTGTCAATCATAGTAAATTCTAGAAATTGACTTAACAGGAATTTCTTTCTTCCGACGTCTTGAAACTTGTATTTGACTTGTAGTACCTTCCATAAATCTTTAGCATATTCCATTGCTCATAAACATTAAATAGAGCATCTGGCAAAACATAAAAAATATGTCATTTACAGAGATAGTTGTTTAATTCCCACTTTTTTCTTTGTCTGGCTTGTCCAAGCGTTTCTCCCTCTTGTTCCAGTAACTTTGGTGTTGTCAACACATATACAATGCCCAAAGAAGTGAGAAGAAGATGAATCTTTTGATGCCAACGTTTGGAGTTCGATCTGTTAAACCTTTCCAGTTTAGTCATGTTGTACTTGAGAGCATTAATCAATGATAGGGCTATTGAAGATTGGGCCATTGTTACTGATCTTGTCAATCACAATATTGTCTTAAGAATGTTAAAACTGAGATTTGGTTGTAAGGAATTGACAAGAAGATGTAGTAACAATGCCCGAGTCATAGATCACACTTTCCTTAAGATAATATTCACCTTCTACTCTGATCTTAAAAGAAATAGAGATTGCAACTAGTCAACAAACTTGTCTCTAGGATAAAACGGGCCCAACCAAAGTTGTGTTGTTGATCGAAGATTTGCAGCACCATAAGATCAACCCTTGAACACTAATGGATAATCTTCTAGAATTGTATATAGAGAGAAATCAATGGATTTTCACAAAGGCACAGAGGTTTGAGAAAGAGATGAGATAGATAGAGAAGTTTGAAGTGAAGTTTACGTATGGGATTGCCTTTCTTTTATAGAAATTGTAGGGATACCTTAAGATGTGTCTGTAGACTTTTAGACACCCTTTCATGTTGAACAATCATGTGTGAATGTCTGTAAACTCTTTGGATGCATCTACACATGTCCCCATGAACGAAATCCCAAAAGCTGCAATGTTTACGTTGTTGGTTTTCACCCTAGGGCCTGTGCTGATCAATCGAGCATATGCCCAATCGATTGGGCCTGGCCACTCCGTGCCTGATCGATCGGCTAAACTGAAAAATGTCCAACAGTTTCTGTGACAAGAAAGAGAGATGAAAATGCAAATGTAATTAGAGGTGAAGAGAATGTGGTCATATAACTCATGCTTATTATAAAACAAAGTCATTAAGACTGAACTACCCCGCTATTGTGTGAGGCATAAGTACAGTGTTTTCATACACATAAGCTTTATAGGCTTTGTACATTAAGCCCATCACACACTCCTCCTCAAGTGGGATGTCAATGTCAAATGTGCCTAACTTGCAAATAATTTTGTGGTGACAATTAGAGGTTTAGACCTTTGAAAGAACATCTGTCAGATGATCTTTTATCCTAACATATGGGAAACTGATTACTTAGACACCCACCTTTTCTCTGATATCTGCCTACCAACTTCAATACGTTTCTGTTGTGTTTGGGTCTTGTTTCTTACTAGTTGAAATGATGAGCAATCCAGATGAGATTTGAACTTTTAAATAGAAGTTCTATCAAACTTGTCAAACTAGAGGACTTTATTTAAAAGTTGGTGCCTCTCCTTGTACAATAATGAATACAGATGCATAGAAATTCAAAAGCAATCTTTATTACCAGTGAAATGGAGTTCCAAAGAAGCAAAAAGATGAGCTGCAGGTGTTCCGGAATTCAAAGGAGCAAATATTTAAGTTCCAATGAAAGAAACGTGAGTGCAAATTGAACTGGAAAAAAAGAAAAAAAAAAGAAGAAAGAAGTGAAGTTAAGAAATTTCTCCAATTTTCAACCAGCTGTTAAGGAGAGATTTCCTTTTGCATAACAATGGACCTTGGGATTTAAAATATTGAATCCCATTCTCTATTGTTGCAAAGTCATAGTTTATGCCTTTAACTTAGCAAAGAGAACCGAGAGAAAACAAAGACACACAAGCTGTTTTCTATTCAATTTGCAGCTCACAAAACTAAAGATGAGCATAACTTGAATTACATTATAAGGTAGCCCTAACTCTAGGAATAAGTACTCAACAAAGTAATCATAGGTAATTTCAGACCAAATTCCTCAATCTCTGTCTCCTAGATCCGCAGTTAGTTGAGGGTAATATGTTTCTTCCCAAATAGTACACAAGAAAATAAAATGGCTTGCACCGAAAGGAAGAAAAATCAATGGGCCTACTAGCATGAGTATGGTCTACACTTAATCTGATGGAAGCAGTGTCGTCTCTTACAGTAAGAGGCCTGTGGTGATCTCCAAGATAAATTTCAATGCAGAGTGACAGTCAATGCAAAATACACTGGTTCTTTACAATCGTCCATGTATACTAAGTACAGACCAAACGTGATAGCTAATTTCTCACAATCCAGCCTTACTGCCTCTTCCTACCACAAGTCATGCATCACCATTTTTTTCCTGCAATACATTCTGCTTCTCTGAGGTTAGCATATAACTCCTCTAGCTTCTCATAAATCTCAACCGATCGATAGTGTGATTGATCTCCTACAAGGAAAACATGGATGGAATCATCAACTTCAATCTGGCTCCATCCAGGTTCCTTCACCATTCCTTTGTCATACATCAGCATTCTCGTAGCTGCTGCATCCTTCCATTTCCCAAAAGATGTGTACATATTAGCCAATAATGTATAACTGCCAGTGTTTTGAGGCTCCATATCAAATAATCGCCTAGCTACAAACTCCCCGAGTTGAATGTTGTGATGGGTTCTGCATGCACTCAGCAATGGAGCCCAAACTTGGGGTTTTTGTGCTAGCAAAGGTATCTCCTGGATGATTTTCAGAGCTAAGTTCATGTACCCTGCTCGACTGAGAAGATCCACCAAACACGAATAGTGTTCTATGTTAGGTTCTACTCTGTGATCTCTCTGCATACTTTCGAAATACTTCAGCCCATTTTCTACGAAGCCCGAATGGCTGCAAGCTAATAATACACCCGTGTATACAACTGCATCTGGCTCAATTCCCTCTTCTCTTTGCATGTTTAGGAAGAGACTCAGAGCTTCTTCTCCCATCCCATGAATCGCATAACCATTTATCATGGAACTCCACACAGCTACATCTTTATTATGGACCCTGTCAAATACTTCTTTTGCCCTTCCTATGCTTCCGCATTTGCAGTACATGTGGATTAATGAGGTCTGAATGTGCAAGTCTGACTTTAACCCATTCAGCCTAATGTATTGTTCAACCTCCTCTCCCATGCTCAGCGACCCCAAATCAGCACAGGCTGAAAGTACAGTAGTTAATGTTACCTTATTCGGTCTAATGGTTGTCCTCAACAAATTCCTAAATAGATTCAATGCTTCAGTAGGATACCCAGAATGAACGTATTCACCCATCATGGACGTCCATAATATCACACTTTTCTCCTCTGCCAAATTGAAAATCTTTCGAGCAGATACAAGATCACCACATCTTGCATACATGCTTGTAAGAGAGCAATGAATTGGTTCTTGATAATCACAGCCGCTTCTGAGTATGAGACTATGAACTGAAGAAGCTATTAACAATATCCCCACTCGAAGACAACCTGAAGTGAGATGTATGCACACGATTGGGTCCAGACTAACTCCTTCTCGCCGCATCTGGCTGAAAAGATCAAATGCTTTTCCAACATCCCCACTATTCACATACAAACCAATGATTGTCGTCCAGGAAACAACCGATTTCTGAGTCATACAATGGAAGATGGAAAGAGCAGAATTAATATGACCACACTGCACGTACATCCTCATAATTGAATTAGAAAGAAGCAAATCAAAATCGAACCCAAGTTTAATCCCGTAACAGTGTATCGATAATCCTTGCCAAAGAGCCCAACTGGAGCCAGAGCAACCAGATACAATGCTCACGAATGTGCTCAAGCTTGGCTCTAAACCGAGGACCAGCATTTGTTTCAACAGCTTAAATGATTCATTAATCTGAAAATAATTGCAGTAGGCAGATATCATTGAATTCCAAGAAATCGGGTTTTTAAAGAGCATTTCGTCGAATAATTGGCGGGAAGCAGCCAGGTTCCAGCATTTACCGTACATGTCGATCAAAGCAGTCTGCACGAAGAGATCCTTTTGGAACCCCATTCGCAATGTATGCGCATGGACTTTCGTACCGTCTCGTATGGAACTCAATTTTGCACAGGCCTTTAAGACCAAAGGAAAGGTAGAGTTACTGCCATGAATCCCAGCTTTAAGCATCGACGAGTAAATTTGCAGAGATTCGGTGAAGAACCCATCTCTTGTAGAGCTCCTAAGCATCAAATTCCATAAGAATAACGACCGTTTTGGGATCACTCGCTGCATCAGTTTCTTGGCATTTTTTTAGTGATTATTTGCAAAAAGAAGAATGTCAGCGAGGGTAGGGAAACAGAAACTTTACAGGTCCAACTGGCGGGTGCCTGGAGGAGCGGAGAAGCGAGGATACACCTTTATGACATGGGTGACCCTGACCCGTGAAAAAGCAAACTACCGTGAACCATGGTTATTCTGATCCCAATCCTAAATCATCCAATCGATTCGATTTCTTATCAAAATCTTAGATTATTGGATCATGGTAGGATCTTATATTTGATCGTGGGATCTTACGATCATATGATCTGAAATCATCCAAGCAATCCTGATCAATTATATTATAATCCTACCAAAAATACATGTTTTATAATTATAAAACATTAAAGCTTAATAAAAAAATCTAAAGTATTAATTATTTAATTTAGGATAAATTATTAAACAAAATAATAAGTGAATACAACTCTTCCTTTCCAAATTGTTCAAATTGTTTTATTTTTTCTATTACAGATTTCAATTGTTCAAGTTGAATATAGCTAACCAACCATTGTAACCTGTCATATTCAACTTTTTAAACAAAATAATAAGTGAATACAACTCTTCCTTTCCAAATTGTTCAAATTGTTTTGTTTTTTCTATTGCAAAGTTCAATTGTTCAAGTTGAGCATAGCTAACTAACCATTGTAACCTGTCATATTCAACTTTTCTTCAATCAAGATTCAATAGTAGAACTCACTACGATAGATCTAGACAATAGTCAAACAAATGCTAGTTAGATTAGAATTGTCATATTTTGATGATATCGGCTCATAAGTGGAGTTCCAAGTTGAGTAGAGCCAGCCATAATCGTATTTCTTGTCACAAGGTGAACCTGTCTCATCTGAGAGTGAAATACCTTTACAAGAACAACGGAAGAAGGAATGAATTTCGTGAGTTTTGCTTTTAACTGTAGTAAAAAGGGATTGAAATATGAACCATCTAGTATGAATCCATTTAGTTAATTTAATATGTTTTGTTATTGTGATGTTGGAACTTTGAAAACATTATAGTTTGATACTTGGTAGCTAATTTTTTTCTTTTTTCTTTTTCCCATATTCGGTTATATCTGTGGGGGACATTTCTATTCACTCAGATTTATAGTTTTTCCCTTGTGGAGGTGTAACCATTTGTACGGTTTTACAGTTATGCCCTTCATGATTGTTTGGACCGAATAGTCGCAAACGTGGCTATTAAATCACCCTGTTTAAACCATGCTTGTTCCATACAAACATGAAGATGGCTATTAAATCATCCCCCTTCACACATGTTTGTTTCGTACGAACATGTAGGTGACTACTAAATTGCAACTTTATACATTCGTGTCTATTTGAACACCATAAGGTGTGACCCTATGCCGGTTTCAAGCAAATATGAACAATCTATAAATAAGTAGTCCCTCCTTCATTTCAAGCATCCAAAATTTAACCAAGGCATAAGCATCATAGTGCATCCATTTCATAGTGTTAGTATAAGAGGGATACAAACATAGTTTGATTCACCAGACACAGTTTGCAGTGCTTCTTTTGTGTGTGGTAGATCATTGTATCCTAGGAGGCAAACGTCCGAAGAGTTCTTAAGCACCAGTGTGAAGGATGAAATCTGTCTTAAGGACATAGTGTCAAACACTATCCTTGATCAAGTAAAGTTCTATTTTTAATCATCCCAATCAAGTAAGTGGATTCCATTCATTTTATTTCAAGCATTTTCATATTTTATAGAATTGTGCACATATCATAGAATATATAAATAACAATCTTAAGACAGATTTTTAGTTATATCTTTATTCTTTGTGCATTCTGTACATATTTCTTTTATCTTCATATTAGTTGAACTTCTATTTATATTTATATAACATAAATGACAACCAGTAATACAAGTACGATTGTACCCCCCAATGTGACGTTAGTCGTTACTACCATTCCTGGTAACCATTGAGAAAAGCCAAAGAAATTAAATGGTACAAAATTTAAGAGATGGCAACAGAAGATGTTGTTCTATCTCACAACATTGAATTTGGCTAAGTTTCTCTATGAGGATGTTCTCGCTCTCAAAGAGAACAAATATGACAGGAAGGTTGTGGCTGCTATAGACGCATGGAAACATGATGACTTTCTATCCAAGAACTACATTTTGAATAGATTAGATAACAAATTATACAATGTGTATAGTCCCATTAAGACTGCAAAGGAGCTGTTGGACTCCTTAGAGAAGAAATACAAAGCCGAAGATGTCGGAATGAAGAAATACATTGTTGGCAAATTCCTTGAATACAAGATAGTGGACTCGAAGTTTGTTATGAGTCAAGTGTGAGACCTTTAACTAATCCTATATGAAATTCATGTCGAAGGATTGTCTGTAAGTAATTTTTTTCAAGTGACAACGATAATTGAAAAAATTATCGCCACCATAGAAAGAATTCAAAAATTATTTGAAGTACAAGCGTAAAGAGATGCAACTTGAATAATTAATCGTAAGATTAAGGATTGAAGAAGACAACCATATTTTTAAAAGAAAACTGCGAAATTAGACCATCGAATCCAAGGCAAATGTAGTGGAACAGGTGCAGAAAATCAATAAGAAAAAATGAAGCAATACAGTCAAAGACCATTCCTTGGTCCTAAAGGTGGCATATCGAAGAAGTTCAAGGGCAAATGCTACGTATGCGATAAACAAGGGCATCATGCAAAGGATTGTCGCAAATGCAATGAACAAGAGAACTTCAACAGGAAAGCTACCCAAGCCAACATGATTGAAGTGGATCATCTCTTTGAAGATGTTTATGAGATGAACCTTTCTGTAGTGGCATCTGAAGCTAATTTGGTAGAGAATACCAAATGATGGTGGGTGGACACTTGAGCTACTTGTCATGTATGTTTAGATAGGAAAATGTTCTCATCTTATCAACCAGTGAATAATAGAGAACAACTTTTCATGGAAAACTCTAGGACTTTAAAAGTTGAAGGATAAGAAAAGGTGGTGTTGAAGATGACTTTGGAAAAATAGCTTAATCTAAATGATGTGTTGCATGTGCTAGACATCTGCAAGAACCTTGTATCTGGTTTATTGCTGAGTAAGGTAAGATTCAAGTTGGTTTTCAAGTCATAAAAATTTATTCTTACCAATAGTGGAATGTATGTGGGGAAGGCAGATATAAACAATGGGCTCTTCAAATTGAATGTAATGACTGTAATTCCCAATATTAATAAAATTTCTTCTTCTACTTATATGCTTGAGTTGTCCAATGTTTGGCATGGTAGACTAGGACATGTAAATTTTAATACTATGCGTAGTTAACTTATAACTTCTGCCTTAAGTTTCATATTGATTTAGATCATAAATGTGAAACTTGTGTATAATCAAAATTATCTAGATCACATTTTAATTCTATTAAAAGAAGTATAGAACCTCTAGAATTAATTCATAGTGATATTTGTGATTTAAAGTTCATTTAAACTAGAGGTGGTAAAAAGTACTTTATTACTTTTATAGATGATTGTACAAGATACTGCTATGTGTATTTGCTAAGGAGTAAAGATGAGGCCTTAGAAATGTTTGTGCATTATAAAAATGAGGTTGAGAATCAACTCAATAAAAAGATTAAATTTTCTAAGAAGTGATAGAGATGGTGAATATGAATCACCATTTGGTGAGTTATACTTACAACATGGTATTATTCACCAAACCACCACACCTTATTCATCTCAGGAAAACAGAGTTGTTGAACAGAAAAGTAGAACATTAAAGGAAATGGTTAATGCTATGTTAATTAGTTTTGGTTAACCCCATAATTCATGGGGGGGGAGCAATTTTTTTTACAAATTACATTCTCAACAAGATGCCTCATAAGAAAACCAATAAGATACCTTATGAATTATGGAAAGGTCGAATCTCTTCCTATAAATTCTTAAAAGTGTGGGGGTGCTTAGGAAACGTGATGGTCCATATTCCTAAAAATACTAACATAGAACCTAAAACAATTGATTGCATATTTATTGGTTATGCTCATAATAGTAGTGCATATCAATTTCTTGTTCATAAATCAGACATTCTTAATATAAATATAAATACTATTATTGAATCTACGAATGCATTAATTTTTGAACATATATTTCCTTATAATTTTGTATAATAGTCAAGATCTCTTAAAATATCTTATGAAACTGCGACTAACAACTCTCAAGAAAGAGATGAAGTTAAACCTAGATGCAGTAAAAGGAAAAAGAAACATTAAAATCATTTAGTCAAGATTTTCTAACTTATTTGTTAGAAAATGAGGCTCAAAGTTTTAAGAAAAAAATGTTCATTCTTGAGGCACCTCTATGAAAAGAGGCTATCAATAGTGAAATTGATTCCATATTACAAAATCATATATGGGAACTGGTGGATCTTCCACTAGGTAGTAAGCCTCTTGGATATAAATAGATATTCAAAAGAAAGTTGAAAGTGGATGGATCAATTGACAAATACAAGGTCAGGCTTGTTGTTAAGGGATACAAGCAAAAGGAAGGTGTATATTACTTTGATACATATTCACCATTTACAAGAATAACATTCATTCGTATGTTAATAGCCATTGTAGCATTGCATAATCTAGAAATACATCAAATAGATGTTAAAACGACATTCTTAAATGGTGAATTGTATGAGAAAATTTATATGAACAACTATAAGGGTTCATTGTTGATGGACAAGAAAATAAAGTGTGTAGGCTTGTTAAATCATTTTATGGATTAAAGCAAGCTCCAAAGAAATGACATGAAAAAATTGACAATATAATGATGTCAAATGGATTTCGAATTAACAAATGTGATAAATGTGTGTATGTTAAAGATACCACAAATGGTCATGTCATTGTATGTGTCTATATTGATGATATGTTCATTATAGGTAGCAATAATGATATTATTAAGGCTAATAAGAAGATGTTAACTGATCAATTTGACATGAAAGATTTAGGTGTTGCAGATGTGATACTAGGAATAAAGATTATTAGAACATCTGATGGACTTATTTTGTCTCAATCTCACTACATTGAGAAAATACTTGAGAACTTCAAAAATTATGATAACAGTCCTACAAGAACACTTGTGGATGTAAATCTTCATTTAATTAAAAATAAAGGTGAAGACATATCTTAACTATAATATTATAGAATAATAGACAGTTTAATGTATATAATAAACTTCATTCGATCGGACATAGCATACGCTGTAAGCGAGTTGAGTAGATACATAATTAACACATAAGAGGACCATTATAAGGCATTAGTTAGGGTACTAAGATATTTGAGATACACCCTAAACTATGGATTGCATTACACCAAGTATTCCGCTGTACTAAAAGGGTACAGTGATGCAAACTGGATATCCGACTCGAAAGACACAAAATCCACAAGTAGATTCATCTTTACACTTGGTGGGGTTGATATATCTTGGAAATCATCTAAACAAACTTGTATTGCTAGGTCTATAATAGAATCTAAATTTATTGCGTTGGATAAAGTAGAAAAAGAAATAGAGTGGCTTCGTCATTTCTTAGAAGATATTCTAATGTGATCAAAATCTATGCCTACTATCTGTGTACATTGTGATAGCCAATCAACAATTGGTAGGGCACAAAGTTAAATGTATAATGGTAAGTCTTGGCATATTCGTTGTAGATACAATACAGTGAAACAGTTAATCTCATATGAAATTATTTTTATTAATTACATAAAGTCAAAAGAGAATATTGTGGATCCGTAAACTAAAGATTTGACTGGAGATCAAGTATACTTCTCATCAAGGAGTTTGGGTTTAAAGCCTATATCTAAAAAATCGTCATAATGTCAACCCTACTTAGCTGACTGGAGATCTCAAGATCTAGGTTCAAAGGGACAACCGAATTGTATGTGACTTAGTAGTGCTACTATTATCATTATGGAGAAAACTTCTCGTACCCAGACCTATGATAAAATAGTGATACTTACAGCGAAGATCAGGGTAAGCTATGCTTTTAATAATTTTTATACCTTGAAAATCCAAGTAGAGTATGAGATGATATTCTTAATAAGAATTGCCTGTGTAAATGTGAAGAATTTGCTTCAATGAGAATTGTAAGGCTGAATTCTCTAACACACTCATGAAACTAGGTAGTGTTCAGGACCAAAATGAATACAATCATAAGAATTAATTGTGTCCGAAAAGAAGTGTGAACTTTATTGCTTAGTTTACACAAACAGTTGAACAATTCAAGACATCGCATTCACTAGTTAGCTAGTAAATCAGATAATTTTTCACAAAGGAAGGTTCCAAGCCACAAACTACCTCTATCTATACAACAACTTTTCAAAAGTATTCTCTCTCAGTGTTTACATTTGCATTTTAGTAAGCCAGTTTTATTCATGTGAGAGATTATTGGAAACGGTTAAAAAAAAGGCCTAGATTTTTACTGTGCCTAGATTTAAAATCTGGTTGGGTGGGCATCTTTGAACCAAAATAAAAGTGAGACCCACAAGTTGTTTGAGGCGGGTCCACATGGGTTCGTGTTCATCTCAATGAGGAGAATAACGTTGTATAGTTGGATGCTCAAAACTGTTAATGGGTGAATGAAAACTTGTCTAAAAAATGCCTAGTTGAAAACTGGTAAAACTAGTAAAAATGTGTGAAATTTGAATAATCCTACATGGGTTAACCCATAAAATTGTGTTCATATATAGTTATGTTGAACAAAAGTTTGTGCCCCAAGGGGCACCGTTGTTTTGTGGGTGGGGGAGGACTTTGCCAACATGGGTTAGGCCTATATAAATACACACGCACGTCGAACTGAACGGGGCCGGGTCGGGTTGGGTTGGGTCAATAAGAAAAATAAAGTAATAATAATAATAATATTATTATTTTCTTTATCACAAAAACTGTTGAACCTATGGGGGTGTGTCTATTTGTGTAATTTTTACACTTTTACCCTTTGTGACTATTTGGACCGAATAGCCACATTAATAGTCACAAATGTGGCTATTAAATCATCCATTTTAATATATGTATGTTCTGTACAGACATGTATGTGACTACTAAATTGTAACATTTATGCATTCGTGTTTGTTCGAACACCATAAGGTTGTAACCCTATGTCCGTTATGACTAAACATGAATAGTCTATAAATAAGTAGTCCCTCCTTCATTTCATGTATCCGAAATTTGATTGAGACATAAACATCATTGTGCATCAGTGTCATAACGTCAGTGTAAGAGAGATACAAACACAATTTGGTTCTCCAGGCACACAGATTGTAGTGCTTCTTCTGTGTGTGATAAATCATTGTATCTTGAAAAATAGACGTCTGAAGAGTTCGAAAACACTAGTATAAGAGACAAAATCTGTTTTAAAGATATAGTGTCAAACACTAGCCTTGATCAAGGTAGAGTTTCTATTTTCAATCATCCAAATCAAGTAAGTGGATTCCATTGATTTTATTTCAATTATTTTACTTGTATACAAAACCGTGCACACATCATAGAATACAAGAATAACAATAGATACAAGTAAAATTACAATAAATTTACTCTATGTATGTGTGTATGTATAACAGTCAGGTAAATGAGAGTGTAATACTTTATTTGATATCTGTTGGACTTGAATATACATGTAGTGTAAGCAGCTGGTTTCTGGAGGACTATAATAAATATGATGTTCTTGAACCCATGTTTATTTATTTTTATTTTTTTGATACCGAGGTATCCAGGCCTCTTAGAGCACTTGATTAAGTCCTCTAGACATGTGGATTCCGGCCTCTCCCATGCATTGGGTAAATCGTTTTTTTTTTTTTTTTAATGCTTGGGCATGTGGCCCCAATGCGTTGGGTTTCTCTGCTTCCTAAAAATGCTTCACACAACACTATATGAATTAAAGTAGGTTCTAACAAATTTTGCACATTTTGACCTTGTGCTTAATTTGAATTTTGATGAATATTTTTAAAGATTGTCATATTTTTAAAGCGGCCCCACTTTCAGATCCGCATCGGTACATCCATCTAGTATGTACTACAACTAAACACACCACTTTTACTGTTCAGCATGTTTCACCCACTGGCCAAGCAGATAGCTATAGTCACGCACGAGGGGGTAATCAGAGCATCAAGGCATCAAATTTACTCATATTTCACACAATTGGCAACTCAAGATATAATGGGTATAGTAAGGATCTACATGTATCTTATGAATAAACATGCATGGGACAAAAATCAAGAACATGAATGCGCATGCATGGATGGATCAAGAACTCATCAAAACTCATTGGGGCTCATTCACCATCATCAACGTACATGAAAAGACATAACATGCAAGAAAAAAACAGGAATATAATTGTATCTAAGAAGTTGGGAGGTAAGGTCACTTACCTCTTGTGTAGCTCAAAATATGGTGTTGATTAATTTAAGAGAGCCCGTCTCTCATGACAGGAGGGAGTTATGTGTGTAGATAGGTTCCCTTGAATTCTATTGGCTCGAACGGTTTTCTTCAGGGAGGAATCATCAGTCCAAGCAGTTTAATTGGGTAGGAGATCCTCCTCTTCTCTTCTTGTTCTTGTTTTTTCTTCGAATCCAGTCTTCCAAATGCCAAAAAAGTCCTTGTTTTTTCGTTTGAGTTCTAGCTTGTATAGGGGCAAAATGGGAGGGTTTTATATTATTCACTTGATGAGATACATGCCCCATGCATGGACATATGTCCTGCTTAGTGCCAATTAGGGGCTTAAACATACTTAAGGGTGGTTTAGGTTATTTAAATTTTAATGGGGTGCTTAGTAATTTTAGTAGATTTTAGGGTTTCTTTTAATTTAGGTAAATGAGAAACATGTCTCATGCTACGCCACTTGTTGTGTGCTTGGGCGTTGTGTCACCTCATTAGTTAAAATTAATTAATATATTCATAGGTTAATATTATAATAATATTTATATGTTAAGTGGGTCCTAAGGTTAATTTAAGAAGGGTAGTAATACATATATTACACGTCATATAAACAAAATTCATTTGATTCGATAAAAACAGTTTTATTATATTAAGTTGTTCTCGGTTCTGTTGGGTTTAGTTTCTGAGTTCCGATGATCAAGATCTTACCATGCTTTTTAGGGTTCTTATGCACTGATTGCAATGCAGTCAGAATTTGCATATGACATGTACGATGGTAAATTGTGTGATTCAGAAGGACTTTTGGTGATTATTAGAAGGTCAATTCATGTGATGGTGTCTTAAGTCAATATGTAACCCTCGAGTCCTTCAAAATATCGCAAGAAACAACTTGATGATCAGGTATTTGTCTATGGAAATATGTCTAGAATTGTATCGGAGTTGTCTTGTATTTGGGATTCGACACTGAAAATCATTTGGGGGTGAGTCAGGTGATCTGGTGTATTTTGATGTGGGTTTTCAAGGGCAATTCGGAAACCTGTGATAGTTGGTTTTTCAATTGGGTGATGGTCCTAGAAAGTCCTTTATTGTGTCGAGATAATGTATGATGTTCGATTGAACAAGGGATCAGAAAATCTTTGAAATATTGAGTAAGGTATTATCTTGGTCCTTATAAAATGTTGGATTTAGGGCTGAAATGAAGTTGGGCATTTTTCTATACTTTCTTAGATGTTTAGGATTTATGATGGCTGTTACTATTAATGTTTCGGGGGATTCCCTGAAGGGTTTGCATTTGTCCTCCTAGAGTCTTGGTTAAAGTTTCATTTGGGCTTTGAAATCCTTTGAGTTCTTTTTTCTTTGATAAATTGTAATCCTTTTGAGTTGATAAATGTGTGAACCTCCCAAATGATGGTTACCTTAAGTTTTGTTGTATCATGTCTGTTCCCTGTTTAAGGAAATATGAAGGTGTTGAGAGGCCCGAGTCCAAATTTGCTTCTCACAATTAGATAACGCTAAAAATATGACTAAGATATGACTTCATGTGCCCTAGTTCTTATACTACAATAGTCACCTTTATTTCTTTTCTCCTTCAATGAAATTTTCATGCAATGTCATAAAGATTGTGAAATTCAAAGAGGTCTTGAAGATGCACACTCACATGGTTGAGGGGCTCATTATGAATCAAAACCCATGATCAACTAAAGGGGACGGGGTTTTAGTGGCCAAAATTGGTGAAAGATTGATATAATATGTAAAAAAAAGTGTCAAACATGTCCATTCCATAGAGGGTTCACTCGTCAACTGCTAATCATTATCTTACAGTTGCATTGTCCATTTAACAAATGGGAAATTGATGTAATTGATATATTTTCTAAGAACTTTTATTTATTTATTTATTTTTGACAAACAACTATTTCTCCAAATAGGCTAAAATATACCTTTCAAGAAAGTGAAGAAAAAAATTATAGTCCAATTAACAAAAATCACATTGTTTATCGCTATAAAATCCCTTGTTGCACTGTCATGGACAATCGGAAATATCTTGGACATTTTATAGAATAATGGCATCAAGAAATGGTCTTCCTCCATGTTCAGTTCCCTAGTTAATAGACTTGCTAAAGCATTGAATATAACACTCTTTCTCGAAAAGATGGTTTCAAACTATAAAAGATTGACATGAATGAATCAGAAGAGTGCTATAGGCATACCATATATCAGATCGAACTCTCACTTAGTTTACACCATACTCCTTAGTTTATAGCATAGAGGTTGTGTTTTCTTTGAAACGTCAAATTCTATCAGTTTATATTGCATTCCAAGGACTCATATACGACAAGAGAGCAAAGTAACAATTTGTGGATGAAAAGAAATTTGACCGATAACAATTATAAGAATGATACCTGGCTTTCCTCTTTTATTCCTTTAACAAGAGAGTTTTACCCCTCTTTTTTTCCAAATAGGTAATTTGGTGCTCACAATTTCTTGACGTATCATCTTATCTCATTGCAATGGTGTTCAACCCTAAAGTGGGACCAACCACATGTGATGAGAGAAGTTTACTAAAATGGTCTTACCTCTCATTACTTAGGAAGAACTCTATCTTGGCCTTATCAATTGGAAGTTTCTCAAAAGATATCATCTTTCGAATATCTTATAAAATTTTTGTCTAACAAGAGTATAAATTATGACTTAACTAATTCAAATAATTATCTTTCGAATACCACATTGCCAATGGATCATAAAAAAAAGATTCAAATAAAAGGTACCCGCTGAATTGAAATCCCAAAAAGGTAGTCCTGGTAAAAGGTAGACCACATTTTCTGGCTAAGTTATGTCTTGATTTCACTTTTGGATGTACAGGCAGCCTATAGAGTTACTTAATGTTCAGCTACAATCTTAAAAATAAATAGATGATTGAAGAATAGACAAGTAATTATCTCTTAGTAGCGCAAGTCACCCTGCTGGTATACCGGGACCTAGAAAGTAATTGGACGAGGTGTGTTATCTTAGAAGAAAAACATAGCATGAGCAAAAAACTAGACAAGCAGGTTAATCATGTCTCTTCCCAGCTTGACACAGCCTACTAAGAAAGTTTAGCTAGGTAAACAGATCATCCCTTTCCTTTTAGAATCAAGCAATTGTGGCTTGAGATTGGGGCTTCTTTAGCTTTTATGGAATTGTAATCCACTTGTCCTATTATTGATATGGCCTAGTTATTTTATCTTGGTATTTACATAATTTATTACTTATAGCAACAAAGAATCTCTCAAGGTTTGAAATATGTGAGAATAGTCTATCCAAGTGTGAGACTATATTAGACACCAATGTCCCAAGGCTATAAGCACCAAGCTATCATTCTAAACTTCATATTCCTATGTCCAATGTTAAATTTGGTGTCCTTTGTAGATCTTAACTCTACCATATGCCTTGAATGTAGAGACACTAGCCAAATCCGGGTATCTTACCTAGATACACCCATTGGTATAAAACATGATGTGGCGAAGTATTTACATATAATTGAAAGTGTCAAGACTCGAGCAATTTATAGGAAATTTTCACAATAAGAATTGTTTTGTTAAAAGAATTAATGTTTTAAAAAAATCAAGAAAAATGGAAAATGGATTGACTTAACAACATTTAAAGAAAATAAAATACTATAATGACACATAAAAAGTTAATGTGAGCCAAATTGAAGATAAAAATGGAAAATATAAGAACAATTGAAAAGAGAAAATTAATAAATGAGAAGGGATATGAAAACTGACTCAATCAAATGAAAAAAGAAAAGAAAAAAAGAAAAAAAATTAGAGACGAATAAATATTTTGAGACCCAAAAAAAGATTCTTAAATTTAAGGGCCTTAGGCTGGGCCTCAGACTGTCCCAAGTCCGATTAGTTCATTACATAAAACTAAGATAATTTAAAAAAAAAGAAAAAAAAACCTATAGATATCTACATAAAAAGTCTCAGACCTCGACTTCCAGTCAGGCCAAGGTTGGTTCGACGTGGCCCAAGCTTAACTCTGGGTTTAACTTCATACCCAGTGCCCCTGTGGGGCCTAAGCCTTGGCCAGGTTTTTTCAAGGGAGCTGGGCTAGGCTTAGGCTATCCTAGCCCTATGGTGCAGTCCTATCTAAAGACTCAGAAAATAAGGTTGGGCTCCCATGCCTTCAAACCTCCATGTACTTTGGGGCGATATCCTCTGCGCTGCCCCCCTCTGTGACGCTTGGGAGCAGAGAGGGGGAATCAATTCACTTTTTTGGGGTAAAGTGACAACTCTAAAAGTGAATTGATTCCCCTCCTCTGCCTTGGCCCTTGTGCGTCACAGAGGGGGGTGTCGCAGAGGATATCAGGCTCCATGTACTATGCTTATACCAGGCTGGTGGTATGGGTGGGTGACTTTTGACATTGTCCGAAAGATAGGTGTATGAAGTAACCTCCTAACAGGTTTGAGAGCTAGCTTGATTGGTTAAGGACAAGGTTGTGAAGTTCTTGATGTAATGACATGTAGTTCTCAGAACATGATAAACACTAGTTCAATCCCTTATTTGTGGATTTTTTCTTAAAATCAACAGTACAACAAGTAACCATTAACTACCACCATGAAGAAAAAGTGAACTATAATAGAAAAAATGATCAAACAATAAGCTATATTATATATCTCTTCCTATCGAAAAAAAATAATTATATATCTCCGATTTGAAGATTTGATACTATTTCACCTTAAGATGAATTCATCTCTTGACTCAAATACTTCCATTTGAATATGCAATAGGTTCAATTGCTATATTCTAATGAAGATCACCATTTTATTAACAGAACATTAATTTCTTTGTTGAGTGAAACCTTCTTACTTCTAACAAAAGAGGGATGAAACTTATTTTTAAGAGTGAACAATGGGAAAGAATACTTGATTTTCAGAAAGATGAGGGGAATTGTACTGTTGTCGACCTTACATTTTGGCAAGTCCATGCAAGCAGCCCCTTATTGGGTGAATATATGACAGAATTCTCTGCCATGTTAATCTGTAAATGAAGGATGCAAAGTGCTCGACCAAATGAGATTAATGGGTTGTCAAGTCCTGAATCATTAGTGGTTAATATGATAATCTTTATGCTGGCTTTTATTTGATAATAGGGTAAATGAATGATTTAGATATACCCATATAAAAGTACAAACTACTTGTGCATTTCCCATTATGCTGGAGCAAGATTAAAGTCGAGGTTTATGTTTTAGAATTCTAAATTATTGGTGTTTGTTGGGTTAATGTCTTGTATTCAACCCAAGATATAACACGGGATGATGATCCGAAAAATCCGAATATGACCGGAAAATTGACACGTTTTGTATCCGCTTTGGGGTCCGGATCCGACCCGCGCAGATTAGGGTTTTGGAGGTTTATAAGTAGGGTTTTTTCAATTTCTGTGCTGATACACTGTTCATTGTAATCTCTGTTCTTCGATCATAGTGAAAGCTCTTCTCTGTTTTCGCCCGTGGACGTAGGC
>JAOXJP010289862.1:0-18914 GCA_025762735.1 Platanus orientalis | reverse complement strand
TCTAATATCAAGATCCAGAAAGTTCGGTGGTCATCTTTCATTTTTTGTTGTATCTTCAATCAATCATCTCTAAAAAAAAGGCATTTGAGGTCTCAAAGCCCTTCAAAATCTCAAATCTTCTTTAGGGGGTGAAAAGTCAATTATGCTTGTATTTCACCTTTACAGGTCCAAAATGTTTCCCAAATGTCCAAATCTTGATCAGTTGGTGCCTGTCTCTCCAGATCGATGAGATCTTCAAAAAACCCCTAATGGACAGGAATATTTGAAAGACCAGTCTACTCAGATTCCCCCACTTACTTCAAAATGAGTAGCACATTCAGGCCAAGTGTTAGGTATTCGACTAAACCCCAGGAATTCACTAGAACTCCAAAATTCAGTCTGTTAGTGGCCATCTCTCTACAACTTTGAGGCCTTTAAAAGTTTGTCACCCTGAGCAGGCCTATTCGAAATTTCTACAAGCCTAGTCACTACATTTTGCCCAAATTAGTTCAAAACACCTTTTGTCTGTATTTGGCACACGAAAAGCCCTTGAGAACTCTCCCGAACTCAGAATTCAATAAGGTCAGGCTCATTTTCTCAGTTTTCTCCCTGTCCTCAAAAGATTATTTCTCATACCAGAGCAATGGGAGATGTATACTAGCTCAATATCACCCTTCTTTAGTGAGTTACTATTACTATGTCTCATCAAGTGATCCCCCTTTGAAAAGCTCTCAGAGATTGCCCGAAAATCCAATGGTCAAGCCTTTAATTCTTGTGAATCCCGGGCTCTCTGAACTTCAATACTTTGTGAACTCGGATATCCACATAGACTTCTAATAATTTTAGGAGCATTTCTAGGCAAGAATTTCTCACTTACCTAAAAGAGAATCTTGACTGCAATTTTCTGCTTGGGTGTCATAATTCTGAGTGGTTTGAACCTGTAGCTCACAAAACCTGAGGGTCACCTTTTGTATGAAGACCTCAAAAATAAATTTTACCATCTTTCTCTTTTAATAATTATTTGAGACTTTTTAGGGCAATAAAGTCATGTTTTCATCAACCTACCCTTATCTTAATTTGGGTTGAGTGATCCATTGCAACCCGAACATCCAAGACCTCGAAAACGTACTTTGAGTTTATGTGTTTTTGAGCACGAGAACCCCAAAAAAGTGAGATAGCTAAGTAATAGGGCATTTTCCCATGAATTTAATGCATTTGAGATTATTGAGCTCATTTCCCTTGGATTTTAGCTCATTAATGCGTTATCATCTAAAATCTTAAACCCCCACCCTTGGATTTGAATCCTTCATGTGCACCCTAAGCACCCTCCCTGTGATCATCTTCATGAATTTCAAGATCCATGGATCTCACATCCAACCCCTATTTGGCATAATTCATCTCAACCATTGATTGGTTTCAACCAATCAAAGTGAGTAGCTGCAAAGCTAAGTTTCATCATTTCACCCTTGATCCCATACACCCTTATGAACCTCCCCTAGATCAAATATCTGAATTTTAAATATTTATGATATCCCCATGAAACCCTAGATCTAGCACAACTAACCCTAACCCTTGATCCCCTTCAACCAATTAAATTGATTTGTGAATGGATAGACTTCATCTCTCACCCTTGATCCCTTAAACCCTAAACTTTATCTCAACCCTCCATTTGTTGCAAACCCCAGATTAAATTCATACCCTAGATCTATCCCTTATCCCCTTGAGACTTAATTTCAGCCTCTAATTGAATCCAACCAATGGGAGAGGGGGAGCCTTGCTCCCTACACCATACAATCCTAGCCCTCCACCTCCCAACTTGCTAGATTGAATCCTAACCCTTATCCCAACCCCCAAAGGTCTATAAATAGACTAAATTTTGTGCCAAACAAGGGAGAAAAAACTTGAGAAAAACATCAAAAAGAAAGAAGAGAGAAAAGAAAAGAAAGAAGAGAGAGAAAGTGTGGGAAAAGCCCAACCCTAATCTAGGTAAGCCTAAACCCTAGATTAGTTAATTATAATTAACACTAAATCATGTTGTCCTTATGTTCTAATTAATTCAATTAATCTCCTCTTAAAGAGGGTTACACAATAAAGACAAAAACCGTCTCAGCTGCACTTCTTTTTTACAACAGTCCACTCTTTATTTTTTATGAATTTTCTACCAAGTTAAATTGGCTCAAATTGTAATGGTAGGCTCCTGGGAGGGTAACCTACCTATGATAAAAATTTGGTGAATTTTAGAGCATGTTTGGGTCTTGGAACAATCCCCCCAAAGGTGCCTTAAAAACTGGCTTTTCTAAATTTGTAGTTTTCAAGCATGTTTGCTTATATTTTTATGCTTTTTGTAGTCATTCATTTGATCTAAATTTTCCATATGTGATTCTCCATATGCTAATTAATCTCTGTAAAAAAATTGGGATTTTTCCAACTCCCCTAAGGAGTTCAAACTGATAAAAAACAAGTTATTGGATTTTCTCCCAACTGCTAATGCCTGAATTTTAATCCCAATTAAAATTCAAGCATTAGCTAATTCAGGCGTTGGGATCTGGGGCCCACCCCAGTGACCCCTAGCCTTCTCTAAACCCATGAATAAATTGAAATTATATTCTATAACCCATCCTATAGTCAAAGTACCTCTATGGGCCTTGTTCTTCTCCCAATGCCTGAATTTTAAAGTGAATTAAAATCGAGGCATGGAGAACAATTTCAGACGTTGGGATAATTTTCAAGCGTTAAGTTTTATTTCTTTTTTATTTACTATTCTACAGATGTTGTTTTCAAATTTAGAATAAATTTCATGGACCACAAAGAGGTTATTCACCTCCTTACAATTCCCTACACTACTAGGACCCATAGAATAGGTCCAAAACCCAATGCCAATTGCTGGAAAAGCACCTTACCTTGAATTAAAATTTAGGCGTATGTAAATTCAGGTGTTGGTGTCAAATTCAGGCGTCAAGCCTGAAACTCAGAAAAATAAATTTGATTCCTTTTTATCTTACTTATATTCTTATAGAAGTTCAAACTCTAGAATTAAGGTAGCTTGACTCCAAAGGAAGTTTCCTACCTCTTTGAATATATCCCAAAACATTGGGACCCATAGAATGGATCCAAAGCTTCAAGTTCAGTTATTGGTTTTTCCAATAATTGAAGCTTGAATTTCAACCTAAATTAAAATTCAAGCGTATGAAATTTAGGCATCCAAGCTAAATTCAGGCGTTAGGCCTAAGACCAAAAAAAAAGTGTCCCAATTTTTATTCTATGTGCTGTCTCAGCGTGGGTTCAAACCCTAAGACCAATACATCATAACTTCAGAGGGGTCTCTCATACCTCTATAAGACCCTGGAATAGTGGGACCCCTTGTAGAATATCAAAATCACCAAAAGGAAGAGTTCTTGATTTTCTAGAAGCCAATGCTTGAATTTTACCATGAGTTAAAATTCAAGCATCATAGGTAAATTCAGGCATTAGACCTATAAAAAACATAAAATAGTTTTTTCAATTTTTTTTCAACATAGACCTCTATGGTAGCCTAAGGCATTTATGTTTACGAGAAGCCACCCTAAAAAGGTGAGTATTTGGGATGCCTAACACCTTCTCCAAATGCAATAAAACAACTTACCATTTTTCTTTGGAAAGTGGATCAGTCTTTAGGAGTTAACCCTCTAGACCTCTGAGTCTAGACTTTTTCCCCATTTCTAAGAAAGAAAGAACCGATGTACAACTCCATCATTAAACCCAAGTTGGTGGCGCCTCCCAAGAAAATCTAACCTAACGGTTGGAACACTTTCAACTCCCCAACATGGCTCGAACCTGTGGCTACTCACCCGAAACTAAATGTCCACAATACTTGTAAATATATATATATATATATATATATATATATATAAATTCCATGAGTAGGAAAATACATGGGTTGGTAGACTAGGCTATGGCATGTTCAAGCTAGAGTCTAGGAAGTTCTCGTGTTCACAATATATGAAGATCACTCTTGAAGACCAAGAATGCTCCATGGAAGCAAGTCAGGATCATGTGGTGACTAGAGTGACATGTTCACATCATCCACATCCGTCTGCATCTGCAAAGATAACTAAGGGTAAGAGTTACTTAAAGAGACCCTCAGGACCCCCCCAAGACCACTTCTATATGGTTGGAATAGGCCCAAGAGCCGTTATGCATAGAACTAGGGAAAGTAGAGCACTCTAAGAAACATTAAAGCAATCCAAAGGTGGTGGAGCACTCCAAAATGTGGTGGAACGCTCCAAACCAAACTAGCAGGACACCTGACTAGATTGGAGTGCTCCAAAGAAGAGTTGGAGTGCTCCAATATGATGGAGCATTCCAACCCCAAAATGGAGCACTCTAAAAATTCTCGGATCTATCACGACTGAGAGAAGTGCTCCCAATGGAGCACTCCAAAAATGTTGGAGCACTCCAAAATGGAGCTCCCCAATATAAGTAGAACGCTCCAAACTAGGCTGAATAATTCAAAATTGAATTAAACATTCCAAATTTATTGCCCGTTTTAGATGATTCTCATCCAAGGGTTATGGTGAGCCACAACCCTATACAAGAACATTTCTTTTCTTCTAACCTAAGGGTTTAAAGACTTTTGCATAAGGGAAAAATAGATTTTTGGGCAAGAAGAAGAGCTCTACAAGCTCTACTCTCTCTACACTTTCACTCAAGCTTTCGAACTTTCAAAGAAGAAGAAGAGAGTCAGTTCTCTCTCTTATGGCTGCAAAGAAGGTTTCCTTTACAAAAGAAGAGAGGAGGAAGATTGAGAACGGTTCTCCTACACTTCCTAGCATTCAAACTCTTAACCTTAAAGTTGAAGTAAAGTTTTTGCTTCACATTAAGAATTTGTTTACGTAGTAGTTTGTATTGTGGTTAGTTTGCATATCTAGACCACCAATCTACTTGTGAATCATTTGAGAACACTCTCCATGAGATATTATCTCGTTTGAACTTCACTTATATTTTCCTACATAGAGGCTTACTTGGTTGTGTGATTACTTGTTCTACTTGCCTTCTTTAGAGGCATTCACACACTCTCTTTTGCTGTAGTAGAGACTATCATATTTGTATATTTGGCTAGTGAAAGCCACTCTCTACATTGGGACTTAGCTTCCCTTGGTGACCGTATTTATATACTTGACTATTGAGAGCCACACCATATATTGGGACATTGATCCTTTTTATTAGACTAAATTACCATACTCGGTTGATTGAGAACTATTTTGGTATTTATTACCTTACCCTTATATCAACGGTTAGAATTGTCGTGTGACAAATTGTAAGTCCTTAGCTTAAAGACAACTAAGCACGTGATTGCCGAAAACACCAAGCATGTAAATTAAGGTTTGTTCATTCCTTGTAATAATTGTGTTGATAAATAAATTAAGTAGTTGAAAGTGGACATATACCCTAGTGAAGCCGAACCACTATAGATTCTTGTGTTATGGTTTGTGATCTCTGTGTGATTGTCACTTACATTTTCATACTTGCAATCATTAGCATTTGAGCATCAAACACTATAATTAAGTTGAATTAAAATTGAACAACACTAATCAACTTAATTAAAATCAAAAAATGGTAAAAAGAATTTAAAAAATAATTATATCCTATTCGCCCTTCCTCTAGGATTATGTACTTAGAATTTCACACCAAATACCATATGAGATTATCCATTTTCTATTTTTGGAGCAAAGATGGGGGGCACATGGTTACATCTCCACCCTCCATTTTGTTTGAAATGATGCCTAATTTGATAAAAGGCATGTGTCACCTTCTCCCTAAGTCATACATTCTAAAAGTATACATATACCAAAAATGAGAGAAAACCCTTCCGCTTGTTTTGGGTAGAATAGGTTCTATTTTTACCTAAATCATGAACCTAGTCTAAGATCTTGGCAACAAGGGGAATCTCTATAGAAACACCCCATTTTTATTTTCTCCCGGACCCAAATTAGCAACCCCATCAAACCATCCTAATCATGCATATTATACTCCTCCAAAACTTTATAAATAAGGTGTCATCCCCCCTAATTTTTCCATGGAAAAATCCCTCAAAATTTCTTAAGTTCTCTCTTTCTCTCTCCTAAGCATGCCATCGTCTTCATTGCCATCCATTTAATACTAGCATTAGGATGAATCTTTGAGAACATGCTGCTAAGAACAATCATTCATGCATGTACATCAAGGAGGTTCATCTCCTCCCCACCTTTTAGTTTTATTTGGTTATGTTATTTATTTACTTATTTCGTATCCATAGTGTCATATTATTTGGTATTTATTATTTTTGTGGATTCGGGTATCATTATAATCTAGGTTTTGATTCATGCATGTCATTGTTATTGCTGTAATTATTTTTTTATGGTTATCATTAATGCCTCCTCAATTTTTTTTTTTAATATTTATGTGTTTATTGAGATATATAGAAAGGTGACTAGATATGCGCTTTTGTCTTCATCGATACTGCCTCACTTTGTTCTATACATTTTTTTTCTTTTATTCCCCAAGATGAGTGGAATGTTAAGTTTAGATTAGTGCTTCTATGAATAAAATAGAAAATTCGCTTACAGTATTGTGTAATAACTCTTCATTTACTATTATTTTTTCTTTTGTTTTCTTTTGAAGATCTTAAGAAGATTTTATTTTTTTGTATATGATTTTCTTATTTTTGTATATATTTTTATTTTTGGTTTCTTTGCTTGACATCTTGTGCACACGTGTATTTATGTTATTGTGTATAATTATTTTGTTTTTATGTAATTCATGTTTTCTTTCATGCACTCATTATTATTTATTTTCCACTCATGTGCTCTCCTGTAACATATACTTTCTATTTATATTAACCTTTAACAATTTTTAAGAATCATACTTATGTCATTTTCCTAATATCTTAATTTTCCCAAGTGTTGTCATGCAATATACAATGTCATTTTTTTTCGAGGGTAGTATGTTGTATATATGTGTTGTTTAATTTGCTTGTGTATATAAAACTATTAGTAAAATTTGTTAAGTTCAATTCATGTATGCACTTTAAGGAGATTGAGAAATGATTCAATGTCAAAAGCATTTTGGGTCAAGGACGTAAAATGTAAAGAAATTGTCTCTTGCATAATGTAGAATCTTAAGAATGCCAACATTATCATCGAACTAGTTATACCTATTTTCACTTGAATATATTCTGAAATTCCTTTAAAGTTATCCTAGGGGGGGTGAATAGGATATTAAAAATTATCTTACCCTTTTTGCAAATATTTGAATTGATTTTAATTCTTTTTAACTTAGCCCAAGCCCAAGTATGTGTGTGCTACAAAGTATCTACTCAAGTATTTCATCAAACAAGTAATGTGCAAAAGTAGTAATGTGCATAAAAATAATTAAAGAACCAAGCAATCACACACTTAATTCACAACAAAAGATTTATAGTGGTTCAGTACAAGGGCTTACGTCAACTCTTTTAAAACTCACCACTGAGCTTAGGTATATTTCATTTAGGTACTATTACAACCTAGGTCAATATACAAAAATCTAACTACTTGCTCACAAGCAAGCTAATCAACAACACTCAGTGTCTCCGACGAGTGTGTACTACTTCCGATGTCTCCGACGGAGATAGTCAAGCTTCCTATTTCTCCAGTGGAAGCAAAGAAAGCCAATAAAGAAAATGAATCCAAAATAAAGCAAATGTTACCACAAGTTGGTTGATGTTGCCAGATGCACAAAGTGGGGTGATCCTTATTGAGCTAGTTTGCCTTAGCTACCCAAAAACTTCAAGCTCTTAGCTCTAGTGTTCCTTGAGCTTAGACAAGTGCGAGTTTTCTCTTACGGAAAGCTCACCACAAGTTCTCCTTAATAGTAGTAGATTGGTATTCAAGAGGAGAGAAAGAGAAAGTAATTCTTGGTGGAGATATTAGCTACTTAAGCTCAAAACCAGAAAAAGAATTAAGGTTTTCTCAGGGGAGGAAGCTCTCAATTTGGTAAAAATTTTAACACTCTCTTGCTTACTTTATGTTCTTTCCCTAAAGGGAAAAGTTCTCTTTTATAAGGGTGAGAAGCACCCACAACCTTAGGATTAGAATCTTTTAAAACCGACATCTCTTTAGAGCCTTAGATTTCAAAAAAGGGGGTTCAAATTTTGAAAACCTCGCCTTGGGATATGAAATTTTATTTTTCTCAAAAATTCCCTCGTGATCGAGATCCCTGATCGATCACGAGTCTGGGAATCAGGTCGTGACCCATCTCATGATAGATTATGGGAGATGGGGCCTGGATCTCAAGAGTCTCAAAACTAGACCCTAATATGGGTCGTGATCGATCACGACTAAAAATTTTGAGTTCTTGTTTCGGCACTCTAGAAGGCTGGTCTTTGGGCCTTCTTTCCTTGGGTTTTGTGAAGTATTTACCACCATGTATATGTTCATTTTAAGGTCTTAAAATGTTATGTAATACATGTTTTATACCTTGATTGGTGGGGTAAATCTAAGGTAGTTTATGGTCTCTTCAAGTCTTTGGTCCACCTTGTCTTCATGTCTTGAACTTATGAGAACATAGGACACTTACAAGACATAGACCACTACTTGGTTTGTCCATGGGATTGACATACATCAACATATTTCATTTATATACTAACTTTTATGTCTACTTGGTTATGAGCTAGGGAGAGCGGCTTAAGGTACTTTCTTTAACCTTTTTTTCATTTGATTTATTGTTATTATGTAACTAGTTAAGTAGATGAATTTTATTTCTAATTAAATTAGAGTAACGTGTTTTGTATACATACTTCACACACATGTGCACTAGTTAGTAGGGTAATTCACTTGCACATGCATGACACCCATTTCCAAAAATACAACACACTCTTCCACACATCATATATAGAAATTTGACCTTAATTTTAAAATGGTTTAATTAAGTAGGTAACCACCTATGCCGGTGGACCAAGGTGCCTAACACCTTCCCCAATCCATAATCGAACCACTTACTTAGAATCCCTGAGTCAACCAATTTGAAATGGAGTCAGACATTTCAAAAGAATTTTAAAATAAAATTATTTTGTTTTCTGAACATAGATGCCCGGTCACATCTTAAAAAGGCCTAGTGGCAACTCCTTGTCATCGTGGGTTAGGTCCATGATAAGTGGACCACTTTTTTGAAGGGCCCACCCATCGTGCAAAAACCAAAGCCCACAAGTGGTAAGCTTTGAATGGGTCATTTTGAGGATTTTGATAAGCCAAAGATGGGCTCCTATCAATTCTATGAATAATTGAAATCGTACTCAACATGTATGGATATTTTTGGGGAATATGGTTGACCAAAGATGACCTCTTAATCCTTTTTAGGAGCTATAGAGGCACATTTGTCACTTAATAGAGTTCATGAAGAATAGAAGCATGAATAAGTTATCTTTTTTTTTTCCCCTTTTTTGGCCCTAAGGCCCTCTCGGGTTTTCCTTGGGACTGGGTTTCTTCTGATTGTTATGTCTCATTTTTCCCTTAATGCCCTTACAAGTTTTCACCAAGACTGGGTTTTGCATTACTGTTACACCACAACCATCTTTTCTGGCTTTCAACTAGGTATGCGATTATTTGATCCTTCCCTGACTAGATGCTTGTACTAGTATGGTCCATGCCCTTTTCCATATCATGCATGACGTCCGGATATGGCCAAAGTAATTGAAAAATGTTGGTTATTAGAGGAAGCCAAATTCTCGTGGGCAAAATGTAGGGGCACTTTCTTAAAGAGGCAAAATCTCATGCTCAACCACTGATTTGTTATGCACCTAGGTCAAAATATTGATGAAATCATACATACATGAACATACCTATCATCCTTCACCCAGTGATTGGGCTTCTTGTTTAACCAGACCCACGTGGGGACTAGTGTCAACACACTCATAACTCTTTACGATGTCAATGTCAGATTTTAGGCCGTCTCTGGATTTAGTTTTAGGGTATTTATGGCCATTAATTTTTAGCTCAACGGGCTCTCTTAGGAGGCATTTTGGATGTTTAGCCATTTGTTAGTTGTTAGTAAGGATCCCTCTAGGTTTGGGAAAATGTTTTAATAATATGCACATTCATTTTGTAGCTTATGTAAGGTGTATGTTGTTTGAAAATGGTATCCTTAAGGGCGAAAACATGGCATGCATCACAGGAAAATTGTAATTAAAAAAAATTAAATATGCCCATGCATTATGCAGCTCATGTAAGTGAGTTGAGAAAACTAGTTTGAAAAAGAGAATACTCCTATGGGGTGTCTATTATTTGAAAATGGTGCCCCTAGGGGCGAAAACATGGCAAGCATTGCAAACAAAAAATATTTTGAAAATACTCTCATGCATTATGCAGCTTATGCAAGTGAGTTGAGAAAATCATTTTGAAAAAGAGAACGCTCCTATGGGGCGTCTATGGTTTGAAAATGGTGCTCCTATGGGAGAAAACATGTCATGCATTGCAGACAAGTTATGAGTCAAATATGCCAGTGCATTCATGCAGTTGAGTTGAGAAAATTATTTTGAAAAAGGGAACACTCCTATGGGGCGTCTATTGTTTGAAGATGGTTCCCCTAGAGGCGAAAACATGGCATGCATTGCAGGGAAGTTATAAGTCAAAAATCTTTTGAAAATGCTCACGCATTATGCAGCTGATGCAAATCATTTTTGAAAAAAGAACATCCTTATAAAGCATCTTTTATTTGAAAATGGTGCCCCTCAAGGAAAAACATGGCATGCACTGTAGGCAAGTTATGAGTCAAAATATTTTGAAAATCAGTCATCCAGAGGGAATCCAAGAGTTGGAGAAATACACACTCGAAAATGTGTGTTTTAGAAATAGTGGGGTTTTGTAAAAGTGGTGACAATTTTGAAATATAGAGTTTTGATAAAAGTGCATTTTTTAAAATGTGATGCATGCTTGAATTATGTTGAATTAATGATTTTTTTAGCAGCATAATAGGATCTTTTAGCAAGAACATTCGCCAACAATCAAGATCTCTTCCCTATATAATCTTGGCAAGCTAGGGAGTTAAAACTTTTGGTTGGGGCTTAGCCGGATGCTAGGGATGAGTCTAGAAGGATATATCATCAAAGTAAGAGTTTTCACTTGGGAAAAATATCTTATGTTTATGAAAAGGGTTGTACTTAGAGTATGGTGGATGACTCATAAGCTGCCTGACACATGGGTCAGGATCAAGCTTATTGTAGTTCAGTATGTGCATGACCAATGGGGAATGGGGTTTTGTCATGGCTTAGCTACGTTGATGCTAATGGCCCATTGGTTGATGATGTATTGAATGGTATGCGAGGAAAAACTGTTGGTGGAATGTTTGAAGCCTCAATGATAGGTGCAGTATTCCTTCAGATTATGTCTTTGGGAGGGGATTGGGTGGCTGCTTTGAAGGAAGCAATTGGAGATTCCCCGTAGTTAGCATGTGGGTGAGGCTGTAAAGCAAAGAGGTGGATTCCCTCTTGGTTTTTTGAAGGAGGGAAGCCATTCCTCTTTCTTTTTGTGAATAACGGGGACTAGATTAGTAATGCCAGAGTGCAGGTGTGGTTGTGGATGTGATGAGAAGATAGGAAGGACATGGGATACTGATGGTATTGGTAGGATTGAGCCATTGAGGTTACGAGCGAAGTAGATGCAATTGGATACAGCTCTAGCTCATTTAAAGTAGTCCTTAGAAGTCCTTGGATCTCCTGGATCTGAGCCTCCCATATTGCATGTTAAGTTCATGTCGGAAACATTATTTGATATATAGGGTCAAAGATTTTCAAGAAGGTTGAGGCCATGTCCTCCTATTCCAAAGGGTTTTAATTGTGGAGGTTGCAAGTCTCCAACAGATGGTGTATTTCATAATATTTTCATGTTGCTCAGGTCTCATTACTTCTAGGTCTGGCCTATGGGGAAATAAGTCCAAATTGAACTTGAAATTCTCTAAAGAGACTTGTGATAAGTCTCTCCAGGTCCAGGGCTTGTTCCTGTCTAGGTTTATCAACCAACTAAGAGTGTGGCCTTGTAGGCTTTGCAAAAATAGATGGATGAGGAGTCTCATCCTTGCCCAGATGGAACATTTCATTATAGTATTTCCATAAGTGCATGCGAGGGCATCCTCTTCCATCATACTTTTGTGAATTTTAGGACTTGAAGTCTGCTAGGAAGGTGCCCCCAACATAAATCCTGAAAATATTAGGGTAACAAGTCTCTTTCAACATTTTTACTTCACCTATAAGTCGTTGGACCCACTCATGAATACATTCACACCGCACTAAGAGCCGGGAGCTCATCAAGATGGTATCTTGATAGTGGGTGTTCAAGACACATGTCCGATTAGAGGGAACTATTTACCCAACTTGAAGAAACTCAAGGTGGATATATCATATTTGGTGATAGAAACACCACCAAAATTCTTGGGGTAAGAAGCATAATAACCCCCATCATTACACGTCTCACCGAAGATCTCTATGTGCAAGGCCTTAAACACAACTTGGTAAACATAAACCAAATTTGTGATAAAGGCTATAGAGTTCAATTCGATAAAGATGGATGTGCGATCAAAGATCACAAAGAATGCAACATCCTAGCTGAAGGAGTAAGGACAAGTGACAATTGCTATGTCATTGATCCCCATCCTTAAAAAAAAGATACTTTTTCTCATATCCCAAAAGGATGATACCAATCTATGGCATCAAAGATTATGTCATCCTAACTTTAGGGATCTTGCCAAGCTTAGCAAGAAGAGAATACTCAATGATCTTCCCAAGCTAAGAAAAATTGACAACCTAGTGTATAAAGGTTGTCGAAAGCAAACTAGAGTCCCTCACAAGAAGACTACTCAAAAAGGGACATCTAGACCCCTAGAGCTTCTCCATATGGACTTGGCCGATCCTACTAGAATAGAAAGTCTAGGTGGTAGAAAATATTTCAGGATGGTGGTTGATGATTTCTCCAGATTCACTTGGGTAGCTTTCCTAAGGGAGAAATCTGAGGCTTTCAACGAATTCTTAAACATTTATAAAAGAATTCAGGTTGGAAAGGAATTAACCATCATGTGCATTAAAAGTGACCATGGAAGGGAATTCGAGAACCGTAAATTCTCATATTGGTGTGATGAGATGGGAGTCAAGCATGAATTTTCAGCCCCCAAAACTCCACAACAAAATGGAGTAGCTAAAAGGAATAATAGAACTCTACTAGGTGTGGCTACCTCTAAGCTTACGAGCAAAGACTTAGCCAAGAGGTTTTGGGCTGAGACAATTAGCACCGCATGCTATGTCTCTAACCACGCCTATTGAATACCCGATACAGACAAGACAACCTATGAACTGTGGAGTAGAAAAAAGCTAACTATTAAATATTTCAAAGTATTTGGCAGCACGTGTTATAGCCTTAGAGATAGATAACACTTGGGAAAATTAATTTGACATGAAAAGTGATGAGGTTATTTTCCTAGGATACTTAACACTAGTAAAGCCTACCGTATCTACAACAAAAGTACCCTCACAATAGAAGAGTCATCAATGTAGCGGTAGATGATTGTAAGTCAACACAAACATAAGTAGACATACATGTTGTGTCTTAGATCATGAGGTTGAGACTTCACCTCTAAAAGAGATTGAAGAACCTCAACAACTCTAAGACGATATTTCATCTCAATTCAGCTCCAAGGATGAAATTAAAGAAGTTTAACCTCATCTCAAGGAGAAGATGCTCACAAAAGGATTATCTAGAGATGACATCATTGGTGATGCAAAGACCAGAGTGAAGACTATGATATATATTGAAAATATCGTAAGTCATTTTTGCTTTACATCCAAGATAGAGCCCAAGAGAGTAAAGGGTCTCTAGATTATCTAGATTATATCATGGCCACGCAAGAGGAGTTCAATCAATTTAAAAGGAATGTTGTGTGGTTCCTAACTGAGAGACCCTCTGACAAGACTGTCATTGGTACCAAATGGATCTTCAAGAACAAACATGATGAACATGGTACAATGACTAGAAACAAGGGCAGACTTGTAGCAAAGGGGTATACCTAAATAGAGGGTATTGACTTTGAGGAGACATTTACCCCTATTGCTACATTGGAGTCCATTAGGATTCTTTTGTCCATTGCATACCATCTAAACTTTAAATTATATCAAATGAATGTCAAGAGTGCATTCGTAAATGGGATACTCCAAGAAGAGGTATACGTAGAGTAACCTAAGGGATTTGTAAATCCTCACATGCCAAACTACGTATATAAACTCAAGAAGGCACTACATGGCCTCAAACAAGCTTCAAGAGTTTGGTATAAAAGACTTACCAGATTCCTTCTTGATCACCATTTTAAGTGAGGAAGTGTAAATAAGACATTCTTCGTCAAAATGAAAAATGGTCACATACTTATAGTGTAAATTTATGTGGATGACATCATTTTTTGGTTTACTAATGAAGAGATGTCTCTTGCTTTTACCCAAACAATGAAGTTTGAATTTGAGATGAGTATGAAAGGAGAACTACGGTTCTTCCTTGGTCTTCAAATTAAGTAACCTAGTGATGGCATCTTTCTAAGCCAACCCAAGTTTGCTAAAAAACTAGTTACCAAGTTTGGGATACAAGAATCCAAACTTGCTAACACCCCCATAAGCACAAGTGACAAGATCACTAAGGACCTTGATGGAGCCGAGGTCGATTCCACCTACTATGGAGTATCATTAGGAGTCTTCTTTACTTAACTGCGAGCAAGCCTGACATATCCTTTAATGTAGGTGCATGTGCTAGATACCAATTTGCCCCTAAAGAATCACATCTTAAGCCAACTAAGAGAATCATTCGTTATGTACACGGGAATGTGGAGTTTGGGTTATGGAACCCATTAGACACCACATATGAGATAGCAAGGAACTCAGATGTTGATTGGGATGGCGATGTTGAGGATCACAAAAGTATGAGTGGATGTTGCTTATATATAGGCAATAATCTTGTTTCTTGGCATAGCAAGAAACAAAACTCTATCTCACTATCAACTGCCGAGGCTAAGTACATTGCAGCTGGTAGTGGATGCACCCAACTCTTATGGATGAAGCAAATGCTAAGAGACTACAAGTTAGAAAAAGACACCATGAGTCTCTTTGTAGACAACAAGAGTGAAATTAACATCTCTAAGAATCAAGTCTAGCACTCAAGGACAAAGCACATGAACATTAGACACCATTTCATCCATCAATTAGTTGAAGATAGGTTGTATCTTTAGACTATATGAAGACTGAAGATCAACTTGCTGATATCTTAATCAAACCTCTTGATTCCAAGCGGTTTAAGTATCTTTGGAGTGCTATTGTCCTGTGAACAATCTAGAAAAGTCCCATTGGACTTTCCAATTAAAGATGGCTAAGAAGTCCTAGAATCCAACCAACCAAGGTTAGAAGAAATCAGTGGAGGGAAAGTAGCCCAAGTAAGTGTGTCTATCTAGTGGGCTATGTGTGTGAAGGGTCACTCTTATAGGAAAAAAAAACCAAAGAAGCTCAAGTGCAGGCATCGTGATAGATCATGAATCTCATGATCAATTAAGAGGGCATTTCTGGAAACAAAAATGTATGGTTTTAAACTCTTTTTCAGGCACAATTTAGGGATCATTTTCTCTCCCACACACAATACTTCATCTTCCCCAGAGCAACCAAAGCCCTTGCTTGCTTCCTCCTTCCAAAATTGCACAATCTGTTACTTTAATGGCTCATAGGATGAAGAAAACCAAGTCCAAGGATGGTACCTCATCTTCTCATCCTCTAAGAAATCTGGAAAAATATTCAATGGTGGAGTCACCACCTCGTGGAAAGCAATCCAAGAGACCTAATGATGGGTCTTTCTCTCTGTTTAAAAATGTGAAGAGTCTTGAGCACTATGAGAAGGTTTTCTCCAAACATGCCTTCATTAACGAACGTTTCACCAACGTGGACACAATGATTATAGCCCACATCCATGAATGGATTACTACAATGGGATGGATCCCTCTCTTCCAGTTGAATAGACCAATTCAAGATGGCATAGTAAGGGTATTCTATTCAAATATCTTCAATGAGAACTACTCCGAGGGGTCCTTCACCTCCTCGATCTACCATGTGCCTATCCATGTTAACCTGGATGTCATTGGCAAGCTCTTGGGGGTTCCATGAGTGACTGAGCAGGACCTAGAGTTTCTTATCGGTAAATTATCAATGGTTCAGAAGGGATAACAAGTCCAACGACTCTATGGAAAGTTTTCCAATTGGGTCGGGTTGTTGAAGCACGCGGACTGTCATCCTGTGGTGAAGTTTCTTCATTGAGTCATCATGTACAACCTTTTTTCGACAACCCACTAGAGTGAGATCATAAACAATGCAGCCTATCTCATAGACAGGATCCTCGACCTCAAGAGGATTCATCTCACCTCTATTATCTACCATGTTATGATCAAGGCAGAGGCTGCGAAGTATCCCACCAAAAGCCTCCCCTTCCCGATTCTCGTCACAAAACTCCTAACCGTCAAGAAAGTGCCTTTCAAGGTTGAGGTGAAAGGAGGATGCGAGGTCGTTGTTATGTTTGGGACTCTGTCTCGCATGGGCCTTATGGCTAAGGCTGGTGAGCCCTCTACTGGCCCCACTTTTTGTCCTGCACCTCACAAGGTAACCTCCCATATAGTCAAGTCGACGATGATGAGTCTACTGCACAACCTCATGAGCAAAGTATCCAAGGTTCTCAAAAACCAAAAGAAGGATCACCCAAAATCAAAAACTGCTAGCCACTGCATACAATGGAGACCACCCCAACAAGCCACTCTAGTTAGAGTTTCCTAGCTTCGCTGACAAAGACGAGGCTCTGCAAGCCAAGGACCATTTTGACATACCCGTCTATCAATTCCAGAGGACCCCAGGTCCAAAGATGAGGAGGAAGTAGGTGGTGCTATGGGAGAGGCCTTCGAGAGTGATGAGACCCAAGAGGAAGAGGAGGACGATGTGGATGGTTTGGGTTTTGATGATGGAGAGGACGAAGAAGGAGATGATGAGGATAATATCCCTGAATATCAGGGATGAAGATGGTTGTCTAGGGCCTTGATGCCTTATTGTGTAGATGACTGTGTGGCATATCTTTTTTTATAAATGTTTGTTCCTATGCCTAGAAGGGGCTTTACATGTTTGAGGCTATGAGTGTGTAGACCTTATAGGGTAGTACCCTATTTTTGTAGCCTCAAGGGCTTGATCCCATATACTTGTAATCGTTTTCAAAATTAATGTTATCCTTTTTGTTCTTATCAATGTCTCCTTATTCTTGTCATTCATGTGGCATTCTTATGACCTTGCTACTAATGTTGTCTCTCCCTTGTCAATTCATGCCAAAAAGGGGGAGACATGTACAAATCCACTATGGTTGTGGGGTTAGGGAGCTTTAACACTTAGGGGGAGTAGCACACAAATAGGGGGAGAAACCTTCAATTGTGATTAAAATTCTAAACACTTATCTTTCAAACTCACAACTCACTATGTATCATGCACACTTTACTTGTATCTTAAATGCTTTATTTTATTTTTATTTTTTTGTCATTTGGCATGAGGAAGGTGTTGTTTTGTGGTTGTGGTTGTAGGGTTTATGACTCACATACAGGACATGAAGTTTCAAGAAAGAAGTGTCCTTGTGTATATTGAGTCCATGTAATTTTGGGTATTGAAAAATCCATGTACTTATTGTAAATCGGTGTATTTGAGTTTTTCCATGGAAATTGACAAGGGGAAGATTGTTAATGTATGTAATGTCAATCCAATGGATAAAACTAGAAGTGTGCTTTTAGTATCTTGTAAGTGTCCTATGAACTCACATGATCGAGACTAAAAGACATGGTGGACCAAAGGCGTAAAAGAAAATCGAAAACAACCTCAAATTTTTCCATTCCACTCAAGGTAAAAAGCATGCATTGCACATCATTTTTAGACCCAAAAGTGAACCTTCGTGTGGTGATAGAATCCCCCCCAAAAGACCCAGAAAAATGTGAGCTAAACAGATCCCATACATAGTTCAAGAAAAGTGTAGAGAATCAGAGCCTAATAGATCACGGATCTCGTGATCAATCATGGATCTCGTGATCAATCACGAATCACGTGATCGATCACGATCCTAAATATGGTCTTAGTCTAAGAGATATGAGGCCCTCACCTCTTCTACTATGATCGATCACGAAAAGGATCACGGCCTGGGTTCCTGACTCTGTGACCAATCACTAATCTCATGGTCGATCATGAGCTAAATCAGGCCTAGCCCAAATTCGTGATTAATCCCTATGATCGATCGTGGGGACAATTTTGTCAAAATTAAAATTTTATTCCCTCATGTGAATTTTTCAATTTTTAAATCCCACTTTTCAAAAATCTAAGGCTCTAAAGAGTTACCTATTTTGAAAGATTTTAATCCTATGGTTGTGGGTGCTTCTCAACCTTATAAAAAGAAATTTTTCCCTTTAGGGAAAACACTTTAAGCAAGGTAGAGAATATTAGAAAGTTTACCAAATTGAGAGCCTCCTTCCTTGAGAAAACCTTCATTTCACTCATAGTTTTGAACTTAAGTAGTTAATACATTCTCCAAAAATCACTCTTTCTCTCCTCTTGAAAACTAAGCTATTATTATTGAGGAGTACTTGTGGTGAGCTCACCCTAAGAGGGAACTCACACTTAACTAAGCTCAATGAGCTCTAGAGCCAAGAGCTTGAAGTTTGTGGGTAGTTAAAGCAAACTAACTCAACAAGGAGCACCCCACTTTATGCAAATAGAAACATCAATCAACTTGTGGTAATATTTTCTTTTCTTTTGCATTCATTCTTAATATTTGTTAGAAATATATGTCTTAACAAAGCCATTCACATAAAATATAAGCATGATTAATTAATTATTTGATTAATAATAATTAATATTCTATCATCAC
>JAOXJP010289851.1:0-18914 GCA_025762735.1 Platanus orientalis | reverse complement strand
GCCCTAGGTCAAACCCATGATCAAGACCCGAAGTCTGCATGTCTGTATAAGTTCGAATTGTCTCCAATTGGATTGGAGTGATTAAAGAGAGGTCAAATGAAAAAACATAATAGATAAATTTCGGTGTTTGTCATAATATCTATTGTGATACTCTTTAATAGGACTAGGGATAATTCGACATTGTCTATTATTTTATAGTTGAATGGTTTATGGTAAAAGTGCAACTTTGACCCTTGGGAGTTGCAAACAGGTCAACCAATGGCAAACCAGTTTTTTTTTTAGATTTTTGCTGAAAAAAGGTCAGAAGTTTGGTGAATCTATATATAGTAGAGCAAAGGGGGTCACCCCTCTACAATTTTCTTTCTATTTTTTTAAATGACGCCATGTGGATCCCATCCCCACTCCATGTTTCCATCTATCCTCTTTCTCTTTCTTAATTGGTTACATTATGTGCTCCCTCCCCTCTCCCCTTTCTCTTAATCAATTATATTTTTTAAATCATTCAAACAATTCCTTCCCTCATATCTTCTTTTAAAATCATACGGGATTTCATGGGTATAAAGTCTTCCATGTTTACATGGGGCATTTCCAGTCTATATGTATACTAAAGCATAGGGTTGCCTACGTGGCACCCCTATATGTTTTTATCTGGAATATAATAGTTTTTAAGAGAATGCCCATGTATACAACCCAGAACTGTATCCTATGGTTCGCTCCCATCGTGGTCCATTAAGGTGGGAGCAACACGTGTCCTCTACTTCTCATTGTTTGGTTCGTTATCGTTGTTTTTGGTTTTGCTATCTATGATGTGGAGGACACACGACACTCTACACTTTAATGGAGCACTGTGGAGCATGATAGGAGCAGACTAGTGGATACAGCTCCAGTTTGGATTCATATCCTCTAGTCCATGCTTATGGTGTTCCACGGTGCTCCACAGATAGAAAGGGAGTGGGGCCCATACACGTTTTGAAAAGCCTCCCTCCAAAAAGTGTATGACCCCCACCTCCTCTGTGGCTATGGAGCACCATAAGCATGGACCAAAGGATACTGCTCCCTCAAGTTCCCATTTAGATCGTGCCCTATATGCTTATGTCCTGTTAGGACCTATCCACAACCTAAGTGTGCCACTCCAGATTTGGTAGGACTGTAGGAAAACTTAGAGAGTGGCTAAGGTTGGAATGACATCAATGCCAAAAAGTGAAAAAATCCCCCAAAAAAGTTCATATCACTTTTTTAGCGTTAATGTGTCAGCCCTAATGTCATTACAACTTTAGGCACTTTCTAAGTTGTTGTACCAAATTTCGGCTCTAAATGCATGATTTTGGCCTAAAAAAATGTGCACAACCTATGCATATGCCTAACGTGCACTTTGGTTGTGCACGGGTCCTAACAAGACATAAATAGACAGGACAGGGGGACTTAAGCAGACAGGATAGGATCCTATGCCCACTGATTCACATAGGCCTCTTGATGAACAAGTTGGAAGATGTTGCAGCCAATGTTGTAACTAAATCTCCAGGCAATGATGAATTTGGTGAGACAACAAATGTGAGTGATGTGGATTATGAGAGCCCCATTAGTCAGGGGAGGGCCTAAGGATTTGGTGGGACTACCCTAGATATATCCTAAGGTAGGACTAATATTAGGGTCAATACATCATAGCTGAAAAGTGATATTGAGATTGATCAAGTTCTTAACCTAGGGAAACACAATAAGAGGAAGGATTCCAGGTCAATGAAGCTTCAAGATTGCTCTTGCAATTTTTTTTTATAGAGGTTCTAAAGCCTTTATGGTGATAGGGTTCTAAACCCATCTTGCAAATTTTGTTGTTGTTGTTTTTTTTTTTTTCGTTTCCTAAGATTTTATGGATTTTAAGTTTTATGCATGTACAACTCATGTTCAGGCAATAGTATTTTATGAACTGTAATGATGGTCCATAAGAAATGGGATTTATAGCATCCAATTATCCAAGGGTAACTTTGTACTCCTGGTATTATAGATAAGTTATAACTTTATGTCTACACAATATCAAGATGTGAGGGGTCGGCACATCAGTGCTGAAAAAGTGATTTACATTTTTTGGGCTTTTCATTTTTCAGCACCGATGTGGTCAACCCTTGAAGCCAGGCTGACCTAGGGGGTCATATCTAAGATGATCAATGGTGGCCATTCTAAGGGGGTTTGAATAATTTTGCTGCCTTGGTAAATAAATCCATTTAAATAGCGCAGATTTGGTGCTCCTCCTTGACGAACACTTAAAAATCCACCTGCATGTAGGGGGGACACATTACGTAGAAAAAGCGGTTTACACTTTTTGAGGGATGTGATTTTTCACTTTTTGATGTGATGTGTCTTGAAAGAAATCAATATGAATGTAATTGTCTGGGTTGCTTTCCTCATACATTTTGCCTTTATTTATAACCACAAAAGGAAATCTCTAGAAGATACATGTAATCCACAGTTACAACAGATTTGCTAAGAGATCATAACAAAATATACACGTAACAAATTACTGTTGTACATATCTCGCTAACATCCCCCCGTAAGTTAATGTGTGGGACGAACCATTAACTTGTCACGAAGAAGTTTAAATCTATGAGAAGAAAGAGATTTAGTGAAGATGTCCACCGGCTGATCCAAAGATGAGATATGATGGACTTGAAGTTCCTTGATGACAACCTTCTCACGGACAAAGTGATGGTCCCCCTCAATGTGTTTAGTGCGTGCGTGAAAAACAGGGTTGGAAGCCAAAGAGATAGCGGAGATGTTGTCACACCAGATGTGAGGAACTGTAGTTAGTGGTATACGTAACTCATGTAGTAACATGCGGAGCCATGTGAGCTTAGCTGCAGTGGAGGCAAGTGAGCGATATTCGGCCTCAGTGGAAGAACGAGCAACCATCGGTTGCTTGCGAGCACTCCAGAGAATAGGATTGGAGCTAAAGAAAACACAATAACCACTCGTGGAACGACAACCAAATGGATCACCAACCCAGTTAACATCTGTATAAGCATGTAAAATTAATGGCCCAGTAGTATAGTGTAAGCCATGGTGCATAGTTCCTATAATATAACGAAGGATCCGTTTCATAACTTGAAAATGAGACCAAAGAGGAGCGTGCATGTGTTGGCAGACAACATTGACAATGGAGTTAATATCCAGTCTAGTAATGGCCAAGTACTGAAGTGCGACCACAAGACATCGGTAAAGTGTGGCATCTGGAAATGGAGAATCTATAAGAGACTCAACAATAGATGTAGAGGCAATAGGTGTTGTTGTGGGCTTGCACGATTGCATTCCAGCTCGAGCAATGATGCTCTTAGCATAAGTAGATTGAGATAAAAAAATAACCGGACTGTTCAGGCTTAAACTCAATACCAAGAAAATGATTTAAGCGTCCAAGGTGCTTCATATCAAAAGTACGATGAAGATCCAAAATGAGAGAGGAGATATAATTCGGATCATTACCCATCACAAGAATATCATCCACATAAACCAAAAGCATGGTGATGATGGACCCATTATGACGAATAAATAATGAAGTGTCGGTGTGACATATATGAAAATCAATAAAGTGAAGAAACTATGAAAATTTGTCATACCGGGCCTGTGGAGCTTGACGCAAACCATAGATAGCCTTGCGAAGCCAACAAACATGATGAGGAATGAGAGGATCCTCAATCCCTTGGGGTTGGTGCATATATACCTCTTCAGACACTTCTCCATGCAAGAAAACATTTCGAACATCTAGTTGTTGAATTTGCTAGTTGAAGTGCAAGGTGAGGGAAAGAGCAATCCGAACAGTGGGTAGCTTGATGACGGGGTTGAAAGTTTCATGGAAATCAACACCCTCCTATTGAGTGCAACCCTTGGCCATGAGCTGGGCCTTGTAGCGAGAAATATGACTAGCAACATCTCTTTTAATTTTGTAAATCCATTTACAAGGAATTATGGTGTGGTTTTGAGGTGGAGGAATCAAAGTCCAAGTCCCTTGATTTTGCAAGGCCTGAGACATGGCACGTCGCCAGTGAGGATGATGAATAGCTTCGAAAAAACAGGTCGGTTCAACAAGTGATGGAGCATGGTCTTCGGATGGGGAAGTGTCGGTCAATCCCATAGCCATTAAACAAAGACGTTGCTGAGGTTTAGTGATTCCAGCTTTGAGACGAGTCACCATCGGGTGGGTGTTACCTAGGGAAGGATGAGATGAGTTGTCTGAAGTGGAAGCAGATGTAGACACGAGAGAAGGAAGGACACTTGACGTAGAAGAGGGAGGAGAAGATGAAGAGGAGGTAGTTGGAGCAAGAGAAGAAGGACATATGGTGGACATTGGGATGGAGGTGGATGGAGAATTAGGTGGAGGAAGAGAAGAATGACATGATAGTGGAATGAGAGGAGATGTGGTGGATGGTGAGATGGAAGAGAAAGAAGATGGTGGTAAAGAAAGGGGTGATGGGGCCAACGATGGGTGAGAACTAGAGAGCATGTTTGGACAGTGGATGGACCCAATGGTGGAGAAATGAAATGAGAAGTTGAGAACGAAGACAGAGAGGAGAGAGCCTGTGACAGAGAAGAAGGAGATGGTGGTGAACAAGTAGACAATGAACCCGGATCAAAACCGAGGAGAGGAACAATAAGAGGAGACCGATCAACAAAACATGTAAGAGAAAACGGAAACTCAGTTTCACGGAATAAAACATGAGGGCTGATGTAAACTCGGCCAGTTGATTTATCCATACAATGATACCCCTTGGAGTGAGAACAATATCCAAAAAAAAACACACAAACGGGAACAAGGTTCGAGTTTGTTGGACATGTAAGGGCAAAGGAAAGGAAAACAGGTGCTACCAAAAACACGAAGCATGTTGTCAATTGGAGACTTATGAAAAAGAACCTCATACGGAGAACGAGAGCCAAGAACTTTGGTGGGTAGACGATTAATAAGATGAGTAGCCATGCAAACAACATCAGCCCAAAAATGAAGCGGCATAAAGGTTGTTTGTAAGAGTGCAAACGAGGTTTCAATAATATGTCTATGTTTATACTCTGCGATGCCATTTTGAGCAGACGTGTAGGGACAAGTGATTTGATGAGTGATACCATTGGTAGACATATATAATTCATTACTAGTATATTCACCGCCACCATCGCTACGAAGAACTTTAATGGAGTGAGACAATAAAATTTCAACCATAGTTTTAAAGTGACGGAAAATAGAAAGAACCTCAGATTTGCGTTTCATAAGAAATAGTCAAGAAAAATGAGAAAAATCATCAATGAAGACAACATAAAACCGGAATCCACTAACAAAAGGAAAAGGAGCAGGGCCGCATACATCAGTATGCACTAAAGCAAGTAGACAACATAAAACTGAAATCCACTAACAGAAGGAAAAGGAGCATGGCCGCATACGTCAGTATGCACTAAAGCAAGTGGTGTAGAAGACCAAATAACGGAAGGAGAAAGTTGAAGTCTATGACTTTTAGTCACAACACATTCATTACAATGAAAATCACGTAACACAAAGGAAGACAAGTGGAGATCGCGTAACATGAGGTTGAAAGCTTCCCTAGAGGGATGCCCAAGTCGATTATGCCAGACCGAAGCAATAAAGCTGCAGCTGAGAAATGCGGTAGAAGGCACTAAAGTGGAAGGTAAGGTGGAACGTGGTAACGGATAGAGACCATTTTTACTAGGCCCATGGCAAAGAATGCGCTTCGTCTCTTTGTCCTTAATAAGGAAATTATGAGAATCAAAAGATAACACATAGTTGTTATCATGGGCAAATTTTTGAACGGAGAGGAGATTAGTGGAGAGAGAAGGAACATGAAGCACATTATTGAGATGAAATGTATGAGCAGGAGTGGATAAAACACCTGTACCCGTCTGATGAACATCCAAGGCTTGACCATTTCCCACAACAACTTTAGAGGACCCAGTATATGGGCTATGAAGAGAAAGAGACGCAATATCGGGTGTTACGTGGTTGTTGGCCCCCGTGTCGAGGTACCAATTGGGATCCGGAGCAGGAGATGAAGAAGCCAAAAGAGCGGAGGGCGGGGCTGAAAAACGTGATGAACCACCAGGAAACTTGTCATCCATACGATAGTAGCAATCAATAGCACTGTGACCTAGTTTGAGACAAATTTGGCAAAACAGTCGGAAACGCGGTTGGAAGAAACCTCTGGAGCAACCACGACCCTGATGTCGACCATTATAACCACCATGCTGACCTACGTGAGAAGAAGGAAACCCACCATTGGAAGAGCGAAGTGTAGCCGTAAGTGTAGACGATGTGAGAGAGGGAGTCATGTCTGCAGAAGGCTGAAGGTCCTGCTGATCTTCAATATGTAGTAGATCTTGAAGTTCAAAAAGAGAGAGAACCTCAGGTCGGGTGCGAATAGCAGTTTTGAAGGTGTTGAACTCAGACAACGCATGCCATTTAGTGTATATAAAACAATATCTTCTTCATCCATGGGAGCAGAAACAGCTGCAAGGGTGTCCGTAATTGATTTAATCTATTGAAGGTAATCCTGCACAGAGAGAGAACCTTTGCGAATATTCTGAAGCTTGCTTTTAACTTGCAGGATGTTTGAACGGGAAAGGGAGTTGCGACGCTCGAGTGTTAACCAGACATCACGTGCATGTAAAATATTAAGAACATATGGGAGAATGGATTCAGAGATTGTAGCAATTAAACAACTCAATAACTGTTGGTCGAGCAAGAGCCAATCAGAAGATTGGGGATTAGGTTGCAGGGTGCCTTCGGCGTTTGGTACCTATTCCAAGGGATGTGGGAATGAGCCATCAAGAAGAGGAAGAAGACGATGGGCACGCAAGGCACTGACAAACTGAGCACGCCATAACAAGAAGTTATGGCCATCTAATTAACAGTCAAAAGAGACGTTAGATTAGAAATAAATGAGTTCATAGATGTAGAGGAGGGAAGGGAAGAGGTGGATGAAGAAGATGTAGAACTTTGAGAAATGGTAGAAGCTTCAGTCGCCATTAAGAACGGAGCAGAGCAATGACGTTGGTCTTCAGCTCTGATACCCTGAAAGAAATCAATATGAATGTAATTGTCTAGTTGCTCTCCTAAGACGTTTTGCCTTTATTTATAACCACAAAAGGAAATATCTAGAAGATACATGTAATCCATGGTTACAATAGATTTGCTAAGAGATCATAATAGAATATACACGTAACGAACTACAGTTGTACATATCTCGCTAACATGTCCTGCGTGTGGAAGAATTCAAGTGTTCGTTAAAGGGATGCATTATTTTTGGTGTACCAAATCTCAGCTGCCATTCAAATACTCAAGATTTGGAAGGAACGAACAAGGTTTGGATGGTGTCAAAGGTGGACACATCAGTGCTAAAAAGTGAAAATTACCCCCAAAAAGTGTAAATCATTTTTCCAATGCTAATGTGTACGCCCCCAAGAAGGATTTTGTCCACTTTCCTTATTGAGCGCTCCATCAATTGATCGTCAGGGTGCAAACACATCAGACCAAAAAGTGATAAGTGCACCCCCCCAAAAAGGAGCTGTATCCTCTGGTCTACTTCCATCGTATTCCATTAAGGTGGGAGCAGCATGTGTCAATCACCTTAAAGGAGAGCAAAATCAAGAACGACTGACAACAAGCCAAATGGTGAGTAGTAGGACATATGCCACTCCTACCTTAATGGAGCACGGTGAGAGTGGATCAGAGGATATGATTCCCCCAAAAAGTGTAAATCACTTTTCAGTGCTGATGTGTTTGGTCCTTGATGCCTAGCCAACGGGAGGGTTCGTTAAGGGAGATGGACAAAATTTCAGCACTTGCAGGAGGATAAAAATTCCATATATGCATGGCCCAAATTCGTACAAACGGGTGCAAATAGTAGCAGATTGTAGACACAGTAGCACTGAAAAGTGAAAAAAAAGTGTAAATCACTTTTTCGGTGCTGATACATCAGTCCCCCGGTACAGTTTACACGTATTTGTACGAAATTCATTTGTACCAATCCCAGCCGTCGGCATGGATGGTGATCGTTGACGAATATGTAAAAAAAATAAATCTTATTCCTCTTTATTTATTTATTTTAATTTTTTATTTACTTTATTGTATTTTCATGGAGAGGCAACGCCCACGTGTGCCATTGCTGATCTGTGTTGGTCTGCATTTTCTGGACCCCATTTTTTTTTTTTTTTGGCCTTTTCCAGTGGCCCGAGTTTCATTCGCGGGCTATTTGGAAATTGGAATAGCCGAGAATACGAAGACAAATTCCGGTCACAGGCCGCCAAACGAACGTTTTCATTGAACCATTCCGCCCATGGTGTCATTTCAGGAGCTTCGCAGACTTGTCGATGGGGCTTCTCTGATAGCCAAGGAGGTAGCAAAACGTTCTCAGGCTATCGAGAGCGTCAGGAATGGAGATATCGAAGCCATAATTTCTTCAACCGCCAAGAAACTTATCCTCTCGGCCACAGATTTAACCGGACTCACCAAAGGAAAAGTTTACGAATATTCTAACCCCAGGACGAAGGAAACCGTTGTTTATTTCACGGGCGCAGCCGAGATCCAAGATTCCAAACCGATTCAGGATGAACAGGTTAGTGTTTTGGATCGAGAAGCTGAGAGTTTGTCAAATATCAGATCGAACAATGGCGGGGAAGTTCGCGATCTGGAGATACCGACGGAAGAAATCAAAGGGAGAACCTCTGATTTGGAGTTTTCAAGGGATACTGATACGGGAGATGCTCGCGCTTTGGACAATTTCACAACGGACGATTCCGTGAAAGAACCGAAGTTTGAAAATTTGGTAGCGAAGAACGATACAGGCAAAGAAGGTGAAGTGCCGGTTACAGCGGCGAAGAGGAGAAGGCCGAGGGAGAGGAGAGTTCCTTCGACCCCTTTTACCAGGGCACTTGGGTGAGCATTGATCTCGTTAACATCTCATTTTACTGTAGGTACTGACTTTCCTTGTTATGGTCTATGTGATTTTGGTTAATCACTATAAATTCATTGCTGTTCAAAGAACAGAGTATTCAAATCAGAACGCTTTCCTCTCTCTCTCTCTCTCTCTCTCATGGAAGAAATCTAATGTGGCAAAAGAATTCAGAAGAAACCACGCTGTGGCGGCACTCACTATGCCTCTCATCCCCCTGTAGCGATTTCCATTTTGTGACCGCTCTCACTCTTATCCAGGTTGCCCTTTCTTCATGACTTGAAATCCGGACGTGGTGTAGCTTTGACACCAATTTGTTACGAACTAAACCAATATGGTAAAACCTAAGGTTAATGAAAACACGTGAAATGAGGGTCGTAAACACTTGGGTTCATAACAAACTTCCTCTTTTTTATGTTTTTTTCGGACCATCTATTATTCTCTCATCCTGTTTGTGTTGATAATCTGGAGACTCTTGCTCTTCACCCCCTCTAGATTCCAACAGGTAAATATTAAACCAATTTTAGGATTTACACTTCCCAGGTAGGTTATTTCATGTGATACCTTCCTGTAATCTTTATAGACTGCTTTGTGATACCAATCTTTTGAAGGGGTTTTCTAAACATTAGTTTGAATTTGCCCGATTAGAATTTAATGACATTGCACGAATGAGTTGCACCATTCCACTTTGTTTAGGTCCATATCTTCCATTAAATAGTAAGCGCTCATGTCTTTTCTCACTTCTTCAACTCAAGTTATTTATTTATTTATGGATATGGATAACTGGATTTCATTAAAGAGAGAGAAAAAAAGAAATACAAGAAATGGAAGAAAGAAAACAAGATCAAAAGAGAATAGAAAAAATCTCAAAAGGGGTCAGACCCTAAAAATACCCGTGACATAGAGCCTAGTCTATAAGGAGACTACTTGTATACATAACTTTCCTATGCACCCCACTCTTAGCTGAATCATTGCAATAAAATTTTCTTCTTTTCTCTCTTGTGGTGGATGGGTTGAGTGCTATCTTAAGAAAGGATGAACAAAAACATATTGTTCAAGGATTTGTTGTAGGGGATGAGTATCATGGACATGTCCCATTTACAGTTTGCTAATGACACCATTCTCTTTCTTAAGGTGGACCTGGAAAATATCAGAAATGCGGGGATGTGCTTAAACATTTTTCAAGTTATCTCGGGCTTGAAGGTGAATATGACAAAATCATGAGTGACATGTATTCATGTTGAGGAGAACGAGTTAGCTATCTTGGCAGAGGTTATGGGGTGTAAGGTGGGAAATTGGCATTTGTAGTATTTGGGTATACCCCTTGGCAGGAATCCTAAAGCGGTGCCTTTTTGGAACCTGATGGTGGAGAAGGTGTCAAAGAAGTTGGCGGTGTGGAAGAGGTCCTATATTTCTCTGGGAAAAGAATCACATGGATTAAAGCTGCTCTTTCTAACATTACGGTCTACTATATGTCTATGTTCAAAATGTCTAATAAGGTTGTGTTAGTTATTGAGAGATATTAGTGGGATTTTCTATAGGATGGAAGAAGCCGAAGGAAAAATCATCTTGTAAAGTGGGAGATTGTTGTGAAGTTCAAGGAGCAAGGTGGCTTAGGGTTGGGAAGGGTGAAGGAAAGAAACTTGGCGCTTTTGAGAAATGGTTATGGAGATTCTCGATGGAACATGGGAGCTTATGACATTCCATTATTCTTAGAAGATATGAGACTAATGTAAATGGGTGGAAATGCAACCAAGTCCTTTCTCATTTCCACTCTTTGTGTTGGAAAAATAGGTGAGTCCTTTATTCTACTCTCATACTCACTTTCTCCTTGGTAATGGTTCAAAAATCTACTTCTGGAAGGACCTTTGGTGGGGTAATGCCATGTTAGAATTGACATTTCCTCGGCTATATCATATTGCCTCTAATAAAAATGCCAAGGTGGTTGATATTTTATCCCAAAGTTTGAATGACCTGTCTTGGAACCTTCTCTTCACTTGTGACCCCTATGAATGGAAGGTCCCCCTTGTGGACATCCTAATGGAGGATTTCCATTTGGTCTTTGTCACAAGTGAGGAAAATGATACTTGTATTTGGTTACCCTCATCGGATAGTGCCTTTACTTGTAAATCCTTCTTCTCAAATCCTAACTAGGGATAATTCTGCTCCTTCTATTTTGGTCCACAGTCTTTGGAATTTTGCAATGCCCTTAAGGGTCAAGGTATTTCTTGGATTGCTTTTTTAAATAGGCAAAATACCATGAATGTTCTTCAGAGAACGTGACCGTTTATGGCTGTCCCTCTCGATGTGTCACCAGTGTGAGAGTGTTGGGGAATCGGGTGACCACATATTTATTCATTATGACTATTCTATTAAAGTGTGGAGGTATTTTTATCAGACTCTGTTTATTTATTTTGTCACGTCGGAATCTATAGAGGCTCTTTTCCATTAATGGGGAAGAAGTGCTAAAGGGGTGAGGGGAGGAATGTTCATTCAAGTTGTATTACAGGAAATTGTTTGGGGGCTTTGAAAAGATAGGAATAAGAAAGTGTTTGAGGATAAGAAGATGAATGTTTGGGCAATAATTGGCTCCATCATCTGTGAGATAAGCTCATGGGTGCTAGTAAAAAAAGAATTTAAAGGGTGCTCTATGAATAATATGGTTAGAGATTGGATCTCTTGTACTTCGGTCTCCCCAACAACGAAGCATATTCCTGCCGTGGTTTGGGTCCCGAAGTGAAGGGAAGATTAAAGTAAATTTTGATGGTGCCTCCTTTGGAAACCCAAGGTCGGCTGGTTACAGGTGTGTTATGTGTGATTCTTTAGGTCAATCCTTCTTGTCAAAGGAGGTTTGATCGGGAGTAGTGATGCCAATCATTCTAAAATCATTGGGCAGTTAGAAGGGTTAAGGATGCTTAAGAGTAAGGGTTTTTTTTTTTTTTGATCTTGATTAATGGGTGTCTAAAGTTTTCTTTAAAAGATCAAGGGGTTTGAGGCAAGGTGATCCCCTTTCCCCTTACTTCTTTATCATGGTTACGGAGGCCTTGAGTAGGATGATTAGAAGAATGGAGAACAGGTTCCTCTCTTGTTTCGTTGTTGGGAATGGGGATGTCAGTCTCGCATTTGCAATATGCGGATGATACCATATTTTTTGTGAGGCGGATCCTAGGCAAGTGGGCTTTCTTAGATGTATTTTGAGGTGTTTTGAGGCAGTGTTGGATCTTAAGATCAATATGGCTAAAAGTGAGATCTTTTAAGTTGGGATAATGGAGAACATCCAGATGTTGGCTAATATCTTAGGCTGTAGTGTGGGTGTATTTCCCTTCTCCTATCTTGGGCTTCCGCTTGGTGCATATTTCAAATCCAAGCTTGTGTGGAAGCTAGTGCTTGAGCGGATTGCTAAAAGGCTTGACTCTTGGTTGGAAAGTTCTTTTTTTATCTAAAGGTGGTCGCCTTATGTTGATCAAGAGTACCTTGGCTACTATCCCAAACTATAGTCTTTCCCTCCTCAAAATGCCAGTGTCAAATAAGATTGAAGATGTTATTAAGAATTTCTTATGAATGATTTGGAGGAGCATAGGAGATTTCATTTGGTGGATTGGGATTTTGTGTGCCGTTCCATGGAGCTTGGGGGCTTGGTATTAGGAAAATTAAATTCTACAATCAGCCTTGAGTGGGAAATGGCTACGAAGGTTTGGGCTTGAGTGGAATAACCTTTGGAAGAAAGTGGTTGTTGCTAGATTTGCGAGTATTCCGTTTGGGATCTGGGGGAGGCTAGAGGTTCTCATGGGGTGGGTCTTTGGAAGTTTATTACTTAGGAGAAGAGATTGTTTAAGCGTTTTATCAAATATCAAAGTAAGGTTGGGGGAGGATATTCATTTTTGGGAGGATCATTGGTGCGGTGGTCGTATCCTTAAGGAGGATTTTCCAAACATTTTCTCCCTTGCTATTGATGCTTAGAGTTGGTTGGTCGATAATTTTGATAGTGTGTGGGGGGTGGTGGTGTGGGGTGTCTTAGAATCAGTAGGAATCTGAATGATTGGGAGTTTGGGGGTGGCTTGGTCTCATCGAGTGTCTTGGGCACTCTAGGCTAGATCTGAATATGAGTGGCTCTTGGAAGTGGGGGTGCGGTATTCGTGATCGCTTTTTCACCAAATCTTTCTATGAAAGATTGCTTTCTATTGGGACTGATGACATGAATTTTAATGGTATTTGGACCCGCAGAATCCTCTAAAAAATAAATTTCTTTTCTTGGACTATCTTCCTAGATAAAATTCTTACGTTCAACCCCCTAAAAAATAGAGGTTGAAATTTGGCTAACAGATGTGAATTGTGCCCAAGGGAGGAGGAGACAGTAGATCACTTGTTTATTCACTGTGAAGTGAATTAGGATATTTGACATTTTTTCCTTTCTCACATTAATAGTCATTTGGTTTTCCCAAGCTCTTGTAGTGATCTTCTGGTAGGTTGGTGGTTCATGGCTATGAGGGGGGTCTACAAGGTTATTTGGCGTTTCCTTCCAAGGGCCATCTAGTAGACAATTTGGAAGGAAAGGAACAAGCGTATCTTTGATAGTTCCGATGTCTCTACAGTCCGTCTTTGTGTATGGATCTTTGACCTTCTGAAGGAGTGTACGGTTATCTTCCAGGACTTTGATTAGGGGGAGTGGACTGATTTTTGTGATGGTTTTGTTATTCTTCCTATTTTATAGGTGTCTTATGGGTCGGGGTGTTGTTTTGGTGCTGTTTTTTGGGTGGTTTCTTTTGTTTTTTCGACTTTCTCCTGCTTTAATTGTATTTTTTTCACCTTCCCGATGAATTGTGTTGTTTTGTTGCTGCTTTTCTTTGGCAATAAAATTCTTATTATCTCTCTCTTTCTCTAAAAAAAAAAAAAAAAAAAAAGATTAAATAGTTTGAAAAACTATATTGTGGAAGGGGATTCTATGACTACTCTTTGCTGGGGAAGAGGGGAAAAAGTGGGCCTTGGAGGCTGCACCATTTCATTTACGAGATAAGATCTCTATCAGAGGAGCTATGTGCTATGTTACAATATATTCCAAGATCTCAAAAATCCAGACTCCTTGGCTATTAGGTTGGCTAAATGGAGTGCTAGGAAGCAAGATATATTTGTCGGGGAGCATATATTTATCAATTAAAAGAAGCCAAAAAGAATGTTCCTTGAAATTAAAGATTGCTGAAAATTTAAAGAAAGTATTCAAGAAACCAAATTTTTAAAAAAATTAATCAAGAAATAATGAAACTAATTCAAGAAGGATTGGATTATCAAATGCAAAACAAGAAATCTAAGAAACTTGAATAGAAATCAAGAACGCAAAAGATTAAAAGGGCCTGAAATTTCAAGAAAGTTGGGTTTTCAAATTTGAAGCTCTAAAAAGATGGGGACATGTAGCCGCTTCCCTTTGTTTATATAGTATTTTTATGTTTTTTTTTGTTTTAAATAAAATTTGAAAGAAAAGGTGTTATGGGTGTACGGCTGGAAGAGGGTTTGAGTTTAGGGTTCAAGAAAGGGGATTTTCAAGAAACCCTAAAATTTAGGGTTAGAAATTAGGGCTTTTGATATGGAAGGGTGTCTTAGGGTATGTGAAGGTTAAACCTAAAAGGAATTGGGTTTTTATGAAGAGGAGAAAAAGTAATTAGGAAAAAGGTGTTTGCTAGAAAATTTTCCTGTACACATAAAAGTGTAAAAAGATGGTGAAGAACAAGAGAGAGAAAATGGAGTGATAGGTCATGTTTAAGAATTAAGACTAAAGAAGATTATAGAAGAAGGTAAAAGAATAACATTTAAGAAGAAAATAGAATTTTTTCTATAGAAAATTTGAAGAAAGAAGGAAAAGGAAAGTGAATGAAGAAGAGAAAGATAGATAACGATTAAGAGAGTAGAAACGAAGAACTCACCTTGTGTGAGAGGTATAGAGAGATAACCAGTCCAAACCGTGCCTTCAAACAACTTCAATTCATTAAAATTCTCAAAACTATTATACAACAGGTCTATAATAAAAAAATGAAATTGGACCAAAATATCCCTCCTCTTATAGTTAGCAAAAAAAAACCAAAAAAATCTAAAACACTCCTAAACTATTCAAAATTAATCTTAACCCCTCTCCATGACTCATATGACCTTATTACATCAAATTCATTAAGAAAACCCACCTAAAACATAAAAAAAAAAACTAAAATAAAGCCTAAAACTGTGGGCAGTAACTATACTTCTTCAATGATCCCTTAAACTTGGTATTTGGCTTCTATAAAGGCTTGTACTTCTCAGTCCACTGAAGAGCTACCTCATCATTGTATTTTTGCAGCCTTGTTGTTGTCTTGTATGATTATATGAGTAGCTCTCTTTCCTTTTTAATAAATTTTTTTAATCATTATCATAAGAAAAAAAAAATAGGCTTCTTTCACGAAATGAGCTAACCTCTATGGGCCCTTGCCCCCATCCTTTATCTACCCTATTACTATGGCTGAATCTCCCTTTACAATCAGATGATGAAAACCAAGGGAGCATGATTTTTTTAAACAAATTAACGAAGCCCGGATCTTCGCTGATATGGCATCCCCCACTTCAATTGGACATTTGGACATGAGGAGGAGAGGGACCCAAAATAACCAAAGAACATCCATCAAGCTTGAGCTTTAGGACTGAGTCCAGTGGTGGACTCCAAGAAAGTCTAACCTGGGGATCATGGGGGACAGATTTTGCAATTTCTGGAAGATCCCTGATATGAAAGTTGATAGATATACCATGGAATATATCATGCCCAAAGGGTTACTCTCATGGATATTGTATTAATCATTTGCCTAATGTCCCGCCTCTTATGTTGAAATCTTCTACTGTTCCTCTCTTCTCAAATGGTTCAAAGAGTAACAAACAATAAATATGTATCTCTACAGATGTTTATCTCTCTTGCCACATGGAGCAGGGTACTAACTCCAAATAAACTCACAGATATCTTGAGGAAGAGCTATAGAAATACTAAACATGTATTAGAGAGTAATACCAGATCTCCTTTGTAAATTAACCATTCAGAAGACATTAAGTGGCATACATGTGGAAGAATGTACAACTTTTTCGCCGATTGTGAAGCATATTCATAGTGTTCACACACTTGTGGGCAAGTTCCGAGCACAGTGCATTGTATCTTGGAGGAGCATGATTATTCCACACCATTTTACAAGGAAATGTGGTAATGGAGTTACTGTTTGGGCCTTATGATATCAAAGACGACCAAAATGAATGGGAGTCAAAAAGAGTCTTGTGGGAGATAAGGTCCAAATGCAGGAATCTTGATCTGTGGGGTTAATGAAGACATAAGAAAGGTAAGAGGTATGAGATGATTTCTCCTCCACTTTAGAGTCTCTTAGACCCTGTTTAAGGCTTAAGTCCCATGCTAAAACGGAAGAAGGGTTGGATATGAAATAAAATTCAAAAATGGTTAAGCCTTTCTTACGGAACACAGAAAAAGATCTGTTGGAATTTCTGGCTCAAAGGTATCTCACCCCACCATACATCCTCCTAGATTCTGATCCTTATCTCTTTGGCCTTCCTCTTCATTTTTTATATTATATTATATTAATTTTTTATGGATCCTTCCCCTTTTCTTTAAATGCCTATGCACAATGTAACTAGGAGTCACTGGTGCAGTCATTAGTCATTGTTGCAGATTACTGAACCATTTCCGGTTGACTCTCTCCCATCTTATCACTTATTGGTGATTTCATTAAATTCTCATTAATGCATTATTTTTTAATTCTATTTGTCATAGTCTTGCCATTCATCCACACCAGAGTCAAAAGTAACTAACTGAAACCCTAAAAGGGCACTACTCCAACGAGATTGGGGAGATTGATATTAATGCAGTTTTACAGTTCTTTTGCATTTCATTTGTGATGGTCTTATAGCATCATCTGTGGCTTATCTGCTATCAATTTGAAGGTTTGCTGGTCTGGGAGCTGGGCTTGCATGGGGAACAATCCAAGAGTCTGCCAAGAGGATTGTCTTTGGAACGCCTAAGTCACAAGACAAACAATCTGCTCTTTCACCTTTTTTATCTGAACAAAATGCTGAGCGTTTGGCTCTTGCACTATGTAGAATGCGTGGGGCAGCACTCAAATTAGGGCAAATGTTGAGTATACAAGATGAATCCCTTGTACCTGCTCCGGTATTGTGTTGCTCTTAATGCACAATATAATTTTTCTTTCTGCAACCATGTTCCTGATTCAATATTTAATTCACCATGACTGGAACATCCTGTTAATACTAATCTGACTACATGTTGAGATGTTCTAATCAATGTATGTACCTATATTCACAGTCAATACATTTCATTTAATCTTCATAACTGATTGTGGTAGCTTCATGTGTTGCTAATCTTAAATTTATCAGTTTCTGTAATCTTGCATGGCTATGTAACAGATCAAGGATACAAGCTTTAAGGGATAAAAATCTAGTGCAATGAGAAAAAACTCAACTACTTGATTTGAGTAGTGTCGCAATAATTGGTTTAGGAACCCGGCCACGACGAAATATCATTCCTCAACCATTGACATTTTTATTTTAAGTAACAACCAGACAACTAAACTTAATTTAAAAAAAAAAAAAAAACTACTCTGCCCTTACATAAATTGAGAATTTACTTAAAACAGTTCAGAACTAGTTTGAACTAAGAAGTTCTCCAAAACTCATTCATTTCAATACTTTTTTTTTGGTTGAAATATAAAGAAGATATATTAAAGAAACCAAAGGCAGCATAGGCAATGCGCCACAACTACAATAAAGGAGGAAAGAAACGCAAAAACAACATCCAAACTAAGGAGACATAATAAGAGAGTTTCAATTGAATAACCATTCCCCAAAGGAAGGGCGGATATTGATCGGAGCAACATAGGACCAATCAAAAAGGAAAGAAAGCATCGTATCACGCAATCTTTGGTGTGACAAAGATGAGCCTTCAAACGTCCTCCTGTTCCGCTCAGTTCAGATAGTCCAACAGATCGCCGTAGGCAAGGTAGCCCAAATCACCTTACCCAATGAATTACACAACCTAGGAGGCTTAGAGGGCCAACTGCCAAAAATATCACGAATAGAGGCCGGATGCACACTAGGGACCCCCACACCTTCAAGGAAGAAGTTCCAAAGGCTCACTGCAGCAGGACAAAGGAGGAACAAGTGATGAACAGATTCAGCATCCATCATGCACATGCAACACCCATTTGAAATGATCAGGCCTCTTGCAATCACATTACCCGTCGTAGGGGCACCATTCCACCAAAGCAACCACATGAAGAAGGAAACTCTGGAGGGGATGAAAGTGTTCCAGATAAACTTGTTAGGACAAGAGGTATGGGCAGGGGCACACAACTCTACATACATAGTCTTAACAAAGAAACCATTCTCCACATCAGGAGTCCATAACCTCTCATCCTGCCTGCCTCTGTGTCCTAGCTTACACTTCTCAAGAAGATCCAACAACCTCCCAATCTCTTCGATTTCCCAGTCATTGAGGTTTCTCCTTGGGTGAATATTCCAGGAGCACCACACCCTGGTTCTGATCATTTGGTCATGCACAAAACCCCTTTGACAAGAAGCTATACTGAAACAGGACGGAGATTCAATGCACAAAGGCTGAGATGACTCTTCTAATTCCTGGCTAATTTGTGCAATCTATGTCTTATCAAATGGCTACTTGAAGAAGCTTTCCAATGCAAGTTACAAATCCTCAATTTGATAGCGGGGCAAAAATTTATGGTCTCTTAAAGTGACTACCAGTATCCTTATGGAATTTCGAGTTCAAGTCTTTTCTCTGTCATCCTCTCTTTGCAACTTCAATTGCTACTTTACTTGACACTTTATCTTTGCTCTTATTTTTTTATATTCGATTCTTATTATGAGTCTTGTATATTTTATTTGATAGACTTATTACTTTTAGATTGTATTATTTCTCCTAGTAGGGGGGGGGGG
>JAOXJP010289840.1:0-18914 GCA_025762735.1 Platanus orientalis | reverse complement strand
GGCTTGGGACCGGCAATGTCTGAAGATACAAATATCATATATGAATATAGATATTTAGTGAAAAATTAAAATCTGATCCATATTTGTATTCATTTATTTCGACATATATCGGATATTCAGTTACACTTTCTACCTAACATTCTAGTTTTTACTAGTGACGAAAATATTTTGTGTTTATAAACAAGGTTAAGGAAGATAGAAGCAAAGAGGGATTGGCTTGTTAGTAATAGAAAGAAGGAGAAAATAGACTAGAACACCATAGAGAAGAAGAAGAAGAAGAACCACCTTTAATCTTAGAACAAACATTATATGAAAACTTATCTTGATTTTTCTCCATCTTAAAATTAAAATCCATTTGGACAAATATTTGACAGGTAAAAGATTAAAAACAAAAATCAGTGAAACTAAATAGTAAAATAAAAAAGAATCACATAAGAAAAATAATAATATTTGAGAGCTTGAACAATTGGAGGATATCCTGGACTGAAAATCAGGCTGTTACACCATTACAGTCACAAGCCTCAATGTGGAAAACAAGGCCATTTATGGCTCCCTTGTTTTTCATTTCCAAGGTGTTTGTTTTAAAAAAAAAAAATCTTTGTTAATAGTCCCACATCGAAAACTTGGGAAATGTTTAAGTAGTATATAAGTTATTCCACATAATCACCTTGTGTATTTTGGAGAACATTCTTGCCCATGTTGCTGTGGCATAGCAAGCCCACACGTTCAAGGGCACAAGTACAGGTGTGGGCAAGGGCACTTGAGGTGCACTTTGCACTTCGCAGTCACATATCATCGTAAAGTCCCTTTAGGCATCACAAAATTCATTTTTGATGTCCAAGATGAGCTCGCACCGAATACGAGTTAGTTGCAATTGATGGTTCATTATGGAACTATAACCACGATTGACATGGTTTGCAATTAAAACCAGTGTGCTAAGTGAATTGCGATTAAGGAGTATTAGGCCAGGTTCAAAACTAAAAAGTCCGTCTTGTAACCAGATTCATGAATATGGCGATACGAAAGCCCGTTGAGCTGCAGTTGGGTCAGTTCCATGATTAATGCCAATTTCCTCCATTTATGTTCATGTACAATTTCAAACAACAACTACAACAATAGAACCAATAATTATCATGGTGAAACCCATAATTTAAGAGAACAAATAATTTTAACATTGTTATGCATAATTGTAATTACTCCCCTAAACTTCCGAAATATTGACTCCACTTTTTCCATTTTGTACATTTTATCTAAATAAAAGAATCAATTAAGGCTTTCTGTGACCTCATTTTGGTGATCAAGCAAGAAAAAAAAAATGAGAAATAAGATTCAATTGGAACATTTGTTTCTTAACTCTTTGGCAACCCAATAATTTACAATTTACTTACAACTTGTTACATACTACCTAATCGTCAAACATGGAATTTAAGATATTGATGCGGCTTAAAAGGAAGTAATGCATTTTCTTAGTAAGATGAAATGTGATCATTTCAAGGATTATTTTAGAAGCATGGAAATTAAATTTAAATATATATTCATACATAATAGCCATCACTAATAAACCTTCCTAATTGATGATTAATTACCAAAAAAAATTCATAGCCTAATATTGTAAGGCACTAAGTATTTGCAAGGTCTAAGATTTGATGAGTAAGGGCATCGGTTCCCGAGTATCAAGTCACACTTCACTAGTTTTGAAATTTGAACGTTTTGAATGGTTTATTCATCGTTAGTAAAATAGAATCATTTAAGAGAACTGATGACTTGAGTTTTATAATGATTCTGCATTCACATCTTGTTACTAATAGTGTTTTTCTCCTCCCATAGGATTAATATCTAGAATATTGAAAGAAAATTTTAATCATTTCATGGCAGTTTTGATGGCAAAAGCACTCGTTAGTCAACTGAGAAAAATTATAGAGTCAATTAACTTAAACAAAACATCATATTTAGATATTTAATATAGATCCTAATTTCAAATTTATATGTCACTGTTGGGAAAGAAACAATCACAAACAAGAACAGGGACTGACAACCATAGCTTAGTAACATGCGTAACAACAAGAAAGAGAGAGAGAGAGAGAGAGAGAGAGAGAGCCCTCCCATTGTAGCTTCAAATTTAAGTCCAACCTTTTGGAATTCTCATCACCATCATCATCACCACCTACAACCATAATATCAGGTTCTGCATTTGTTTCTTTAGATGAAATTACTAACCGAACATCTACGCCACTTGCTTATGTTCTAGTTGTCCAAATAGATTCATCTCACAGCACATGGAGTAGGAGACCACGCCTCGGTTGGGGTATGTAACCATGTCCAAACATGAGTCTGATCGAGGAGGGAGCAGAAGGATGCTTTGTCCCATCTCAGGTATGGATCCATTTCTAGTTCCATAACCAAGCCTCAGTTGGGTCCCAGATGGAGATTGATATGGGAACCCTAGCCTGAAAATGAGTGCAACAGGATGTTGGAAGCAGCTTTCCCTAGAGTATGGGAACATAGATACTGAGAAAGATGAGGGAGAATATAATTCTTGCTTAATAGCTTCAAGTTGTCTTCTCAATTGGTCTCTTTCTCGCTTATGGTAAAACCGGTGCCTACACAAAACCCTATAAGTGGTGAGGGTATTCAAGTAATTTGGGAACCAATAAACGCAGCTCACCACTCGTTGGTGGTATGCCAGAATTTTTGAATCTTCGATAAGCATTGTGGTTAGGTTCAGATTCCCCTTGGTAATTACTTGAGCTGTAGGCACCATTCTGCATGGCGATGAAATAAAAGAAAATGGAAAGAAGAAAGAAGAAGAAGAAGAAGAAGAAGAAGAGGAGGAGGAGGAGGAGTTCGATGAACAAACAGAAAACCAAAGTGGAATTTATAGAAATTTTAATCCACCTACCCCAAAATAATAAAAGGAAAGATTCTTTGGGTAGGTATGAATTAATTGCTTAGACACACATGTAATGAAACGGGAAGCTCTCTCTAATTCCTACCTAGGTGGGTAGAATGCATAAGTTTACTTCAAGAGCAATTCATCTACCGTTCAAAATCCCTATACAATTCAAACGGTGCAATCACATCCAAAAATGTGGGTGTGATTTGACTAAAATTTAAAATTCAAATCTCAAGGTGAAAAAAGCAACTACAGTTGTGGCTGTCATAGAACTATTTGAATTATAGAGGGATTTTGAACGGTAGACAATTTCCTATTTTTTACTTCTCACTTACTTACCTCTTCTCCTTTTAAGTAGATCCAAGTTCGAGTAACAACAATATATCCTTATTGGTCCAAGGAGATAGAGTGATAAAAGTGAATTAATTACCGAAGTCAATATCACTTATACATTATAAGAAATAATTTCAAGGCATCTTCCTCCACATTGTAGTAATATTCCGAAATGATATTATAGAGTCCTCATTGGTCCAAGGAGATAGAGTGATAAAGAGAAAATTAATGACCACAACTGTCACTTAGGCATTATAGGAAGGCATCTTCCTCCACGTCGTAAAATTATTTTGAAATGATATTACCAAGTACTCATTGATCCAAGGAGATAGAGTGATAAGAGAAAATTAATGGTTGTAGTTGTCAGTTATGCATTATAAGAAATCATTTTAAGGCATCTTCAATTCCTCCCTATTGTAATAGTTTTCAAAAACGATATTATCGAGTCCTCGTTTGTCCAAGAAGATAGAGTGATAAGAGAAACTTAATGGCCACAGTTGTCACTAATGCATTTTAAGAAACAGTTTTAAGGCATCCTCCTCCACGTTGTAATAATATTCTAAAATGATATTACCGAGTCATCATTGGTCCAAGGAGATAGAGTGATAAGAGCAAATGAATGGCCACAGTTGTCACTTATGCATTATAAGAAACAGTTTTAATGCATCTTCATCCACGTTGTTATAAAATTCTGAAATGATATTACGGAGTCCTCATTGGTCCAATGACATGAAGTGATAAGAGAAAATTAATGGCCACAGTTGTCACTTAGGCACTACAAGAAATAGCTCCAAGGCATCTTCCTCCACGTTGTAAAAATATTCTGAAATGATATTACTAAGTCCTTATTGGTCCAATGAGATAGATTGATAAGAAGAAATTAATGGCCATAGTTGTCACTTATGCATTATAAGAAATAGTTTTAAGGCATGTTCCTCTATGCTATAATATTTTGAAACCATATTACTGACGAAATTCAAAATATTTCCCACATAAAAACCAACTGTAAAAACGATAGGTTCTATGCTGGTCTTGTTGGCCACGTGCTACAATATGAGGTTGGTTGACTGGCCCCACTTTAAGCCTCACTCATAAGAGTGCGAATCATCTTCACTTGAGCCGAAGAGATATCATACCAGTACCAACCCAATTAGTATTGTAGAGATCTAGCATCGTTCATAACCCTCATCAATTGAGAACCATGGATTTATGTGTAGGCACCAAAAATTTGTGTAACTTAAAAATTAGGGCATGTACTCATACAAGTACACAAAAATCCCTAAAGACTACAAATGGGCTATAAATCCATATGGGCCCATTTTGGTCTAAGTCTGGGTTTGTAAACAATAACGCATAGGCCACAAATCTCAATAATCCAAACCCATTAGTGGACCCACAACCCGAAGAGAAGTAGTTGGGTTTCATCCATTCTCTTCCCAAAAGAAGAGATAAGGATTGGTCATGTAAGTAGAAAAAATGAATTCTCACCAATCCCAAATCTTAAAGTTTGTAAATACCCAAAACTTTAAAGTTAAAGAAAACTTCAATTAAAAGACGAACAAAATATTCTCAAAAGACTCTCCACCAAGTTTTCTCTCTAAGAAATCTCCTAAACTATGAAGATGAAAAGTGAAGAAAAACCAAACCAACATTTAAAGTACTTAGAATTCAATTCTTTAAAAGAGATCTAGCCATTCAAAGGCCCTTCTAGAAAAAAGGCTCTTCACAATCGATAAAACCTTTAACATGGAGTGAAGAAAAATCTACATCAACACATAAAGCTAAGAAGCACATCATTAGGCCCTTACCTTTTCGCACTCATTTGTCTATGCTTCACATTATGTGTGCTGCGCCAATGTTGTATTCTTGTGTGCTGCATGCCCTATGCCATACATCTATGCTACTAATGTTGAGTGTCGTGCCTGAGTTGTGCGCATGTACCTTACTGCATGTGCCTAGATGCCTAGTTCATCTTTCTATGTATAGTGTACAACCAAAGATGATGTGTGCATCATTTCTGGACAATGAGAAATGTTGAGTCATATGTGTATTGTTGTCAATCCCATGGTCAAAACTCCCATGTATATTATATATGTCTTGTGAGTGTCCAGGCTATGTCAAGAAGAAGACCAAGTGAAGCTACCCAAGTGGATCAAAGATATGAAGCCCCAAAAGCTTGATTCTTGCTTCAAAATCCTAGAGATTCGAAGGTATAAATCATGCATGCATTATAGGAGGTTTTGAGTATGAGTGGACCTAAATCATTCATCATATCAAATACACCTAAAAAATCCCAAGGTATCGGCCCTATGGAAGGGGAATTAAGTTGGACAAACCAAGTGTAGGAACAACAGGTCAAACCAATTGGCAGATTTGCAATCAGTTACACCTCAAACCGATTATAAATCTTACAATCAGTTCTAGGTCAAACCAATTGCAGATCCTACCATCAGTTTGAGCATTGTCTAAGACAAAAAAAAAAAAAAAATACAACCCAAGCACCTAACTCCATGTTTGCAATCAATTACACTAAAAGGTTGCAATGCCCAGAATTCAAGGTGTAATCGGTTGTAAGATGTGTAACCGATTACAAGTGTAACTGATTACACATCTTACAATCAGTTACAAGTGCGGGAAAGCAAATTTTTAAACTCCGTTTTTTAATTTATTATTAAGATCTTTTGCCTATTTTTTTGAGATTCCAATCTGACATTAGAGAGGAGTCCATGACCCTTATAAAAGGGAAATTTCCCCTTTAGGGCAACAACTTTAAGCATTTTAGAGAGTATTGAAACTCTTGCCAAAAGTGAAGCTCCTTCTTGAGAAAACTTCATCTTTCACTATTTTGAGCTAAAAAAAAAAAAACTTTCCCTTAGTTGCATACTATTCTTTAGTCTTCTCTTCTAAGCTACCAAGATCTATACATTGAGAAGAGACCTTTGTGGGTTGTCCTAAGTGGAAACCCTTGTTTAGCTAAGCTCAAGGAGCTCAAGTGCCAAAGCTTGAAGTGGTGTGGGTGTACTACTGTATACTAGCTTTACAAGGAGAACTCCCACTTTGTGCAAACTAGCAACATCAACCAACTTATGGTAATATTTGCTTTCTCTTGCATTCATTTTCATTATTGGTTTGCTTTGCTTCCACCAGAGACACCAAAAGTTTAACCACATCCACCAAAGACATTGAAAGTAGTACACACTCGCCAGAGATACCGAGTGTTATTATGTAGCTAGCTTTTGAACAAGTAGTTGGGTTTTGTATCTTCTGACCTTCGTTGTATAGTATCTAAATGAAATATACCTATACTCGATGGTGAGCTTAAGAAGAATGGATGTAAGCTATCATGCCGAACCACTATAAGTCTCCCGTTGTGGATTAAGTGTGTAATTATTTATCTCTTTACTTTTCTGCACATTACTACTCTTGCACATTACTTGTTTGATAAAATACTTGAGTAGACACTTTGTAGCACACACACACATACACGGGCTAAGTTTAAAAAAAAACTAAAATCCAAACACTTGCAAAGAGGGATAGAAGAATTTTAATATCCCATTCACCCCCCTCTAGGATATCTTTGTAGGAATTTCAATTGGTATTAAAGCCTAGGTTACTCTCATAGAGCTTAACAACCTGAGTAAGATCCTAGTAAAAATCCTCGATGGCTAGAGAAGATAGTGATATGTCTATTACTACACCTTCATTCTTCAAGGGACGTGATTACAGGTATTAGAAATCTCATATGGAGATCTTCTTGAATGCATACAACCATAGAGTTTGCAGTGCAATAATCGATGGCTATACACAACCCGACAAACCACGAAGTGAGTGGACTCCCGCCAAAGCGAAGGCTCATAAGTTCAACTTTAGGGCATTTAATGTCATAGCAAGTGTTTTAACTCCAAATGAATTTAGAAGGATAACTTATCTAAAAATGGCGAAGGAAGCATGAAAGCTCATCTTAGTTGCCAATGAGGGTACAAGTGTCGCAAAGATGTTCAAACTTTAAATGTACATGACACAACTTGAAGCTCTAAGGATAGAGGAAGACGAAGAAATCTCTCAATTCAATGCCAAGCTATCCAACTTGGTGAATGTCATGTAAAGTTTAGAGGAAAATATTCTAGAATCTAAGCTAATCCAAAAAGTGCTTAGGTCTCTCCCTAAAAGGTTTAGATCTAAGGTAACCGAAATTGAGGAAAGTAAAGACTTAGAGACTATGAAACTAGAAGAGTTGATTGGCTCACTTCAAACATTTTGAAGCGACCATTAAGGAACCTACCAAAAATAAGGGAATTGCCTTTAAGGTAGAAGAATCCTCTGAATCAAATGAATATTTGGATGATGACTTAGCCCTGGTGGCTAAAAAGTTCTTTCGGAGGAATATAAGGGATTACTCCAAGAACAAACAAATGAGAAGATCCTTCCCGGGGTATGTCAGCACCCAAATTTTGACTCGGGTCATCTAATGGAATGAAGAGCAGCACAACAACATTTAGGTATCAAGAATCTAAGCACCCTCAATTTAGGGAGAGCAAGCCTAGACACTAAGAGGTTAGGCATTCCCTGAGAAGCCTTTCTGGATATTTTGGTCACAAATGAATCAGTCAAAGCATCTCATTACAGTCCAAGTACACCATTTCTAATCAAACCTTGATTCCCCAAGAAGCATCAGTGGGACTATGAAGGTCTGCAGTCAAGAACACCAAATACATCTTCAGTTTCTCCAGGCTCTGTAAGCCTTCCTTCAGTGAAACATCAATAGGCAAAAAAATTGCCATTTTGCCATTTGGCCTTCAAAAACCAAAATTTGATATCTTCACACATTGTCTACAAATTCTTCAGCCTTCATAAGTCTTCCTATGGTGAAGCATCACAAGCGATGAGTTATCATTTTTATCCATTTTAGCAACATAAACAAAAAAAAATCATTTTACCCTTTGGCCTTCAAGATTTACCCCTGGAATCTCAAATGACCCTTAGAGATTCTCCCATCATTAGATTTGTGTAAGGTCAAGTCTTGCACATTCCAATCTCCACCACCTTCGAGGAACTTATCTCAGAGCAAAACTTTTCAAAAACTAGCAATAACCGATTTCTCAACCTTCATAAAGCCTTAGCTAAAAAACAACCCTCCAAAAGCTCTTAAAGATTCATCTGGTGTTAGAATTCAAAAAGGTCAGTGACCATTTTTTTATCTCAGAGTTATCTTCAATCATTCATTTCACCAGATTGGAGCATCCAAGTTCTCAAACCCCTGTGAAATCTCAAATCTTCCTTGAAGGATTGAAAATAAGTTCTGACCCTGTTTGCCACCTTTTAGTCCAAAATGTTCTTTACACCTCCATACCTTGATAAATCAGTGCCCATCTCTCCGGATTTTCAAGACCCACACAAAATCCCCTAATGGAAAAGAGCTTTGGAAGAGTCAATCCACTCAATTTCTCCCAATTACTCAAAAAATGAGCTACACATTTAAACAAAATGCCCCATACTCAACTAAACCCTGGGAAGGCATCAATACTCTGAAATCCAGTCTGTAAGTGGTCACCCCCCAGTAACTTTGAGACCTACAAAAGCCCATCCCCCTCAACAGCCTCGACAACTTTTGCAAGTCTACTCACTATATTTTGTTTAGGTCAGGAGGGTACTCAATCCGTTTATATTGGCACTCAGAAAGCCCTTGGGAACTCTACCAAACTCATAATTAAGCTAGGTCAAACCCATTTTCTCAGTGTTCGACCTACCCTCGAAAGACTATTTCATAGACCTGAGCAAAAGGAGGTCCCTGCTAGCCCAACTCTATCATTCTTCAGTGAGCTATATGATCAGTTTATCGTCAAGTGACCCTACTTTGAAAAATCCTCAGCAGCTACCCGTGAATCCGTTGGATGAGTTGTCAGCTCCTGTAGAATCCAGACTCTCTAAGCTTCGATAAACCCCAAACCACATTTGCCATGGCAAACTATGACTCCCGCACTAAAATCTCTAGCGAGGGTCTCTTCTGCTGCCCGAACAGGGGTTTCAAGCCCATTTTCTACCTAGGTATCATAATTCAGAGCAGTCAGAGCCTATGGATGACAAAAGCCAAGGGCCACCTTTTGTTTGAAGATTCCATTTAAGGCCAGTAAACCCCTAATTTCACCCCTACCCTTATCATAATTTGGTTCCGATTAATCCACTACGATCGGAATATCTGAGACTTCAAGAATGGACATTGACTTTGCAACAAGTTGGTCAATTAGGGATTCACTTTTTTTGAAAATTAATGCATTAAGGCACTAATGAGCTCAAGCTCATGATTTTAGCTCATTAATGTCATTTAATGCATTCACACTTAAATGCTTTAACCCTCTCACCCTTAGACTAGGATCCCCACATGCACCCTATGTATTCCCCCCTTCGATCAATCACATGGATTTCAACAATCCATGGAGATCTTGATCCTCCCTTTCATTTAACACCTCTAATCCCACCCCTTAAATCCCCTCATCCAATCAAAAGGCTTTAGATTGACAACATGGCCTTAGGCTTGATCTCTCTCTATTGGTCCATGTCATCAATCCATGTGAACAAAACCAAACCAAATCTCAACCTTGCCTAAACTAACACAAACTAATCCTACCCTTTGATTTTCACCAATCAATCAAAAACTCACATTGTGTTGGCATGGCCCTAAGCTTGTTTCCTATTGGTGCTATGTCACCAATCAATGTGAAATTAGCACAAATCAATCCTAACCCTTGGCCCAACTAAATGATCTGAACCTCCAATTTATCCATGTCACCTATCCATGTGAATTAGCAAAAAATGATCCCAAACCTTTACCCAATATTTAATCCTAGCCCTCCACCTCAACAAACCCTTAGGATGATTTTGGCCCTTGGCTAAACCTATTTAGGGCAATTTGCTATAAATTACCCCAATTTTGTGCTCACAAAGGTTGGCTTTTAAAAAAAAAAAAAAAAAAAAAAGGAGGAAGAAAGGAAAAAGGAATAGTGCTCAAGCCCTAACCCGAAGCCCTAGCCAACTTGAGGTAAGGTTCTAACCCTGCCTAAGCTTCATTTTTGTAGTTCATTTAGCTCTATCACATATTGTTAGGCTACTCAAATTTATGTTATCTGATTGCTTCAATTTGGGTTACATAATGGAGACAAAATCGTCTCCATTTGTCTTTATTTTTGACCTCTGCTTGCTTTTCATTTTTGTACATTTTTGTACAGCTCATAATGAGCTCAAATTTTGTTGGTAGGTTCCCAAAAGGGAGGCTAACCTATGGTAAAAATTTAGGGAATTTTCATGCATGTTTAGACCCTAAGATGGTCCCCTAAACAGACCCCAAAAATCTGATTTTTTGTGATTTAGCTTTGTGAATATATTGATTTTTTGTAGAATTTTGTAGACATGATCTTGAGCTAATTTTTGTATATGTTATTCCCCTAGTATATATCTCCTTTTGGTAGAAATTTTAGAATTTTTCAAAACCACCCCTAAGGGACCCAAAATCCAAGAAATCCAGTTATTGGATTTATTCCCAGTAACTAACACCTGAATTTTATGCAAATAAAGTTCAAGCGTTGAACAAACAGGTGTTAAGGGTAAAATTAGGCATTAAGATCTGGGACCCACCCCAGGGAGCCCTGATTTTCCCTAAACCTATTCTCAGACTGTCACAACCCTCTGAAGTCCAACCATGTGCTCAAGCACCTCTGTGGGCCCTGAATTTAATTTCAGGCATTGAGAAGAGAAATTCAGGTGCTGGGGTGGATTTTAGGCGTTAAGCTTGTGCTAAAAATATATTTTTTTAAATTATTAAAGTCTGGTCCATGTCTAAGGGTTAGCCTAAAGACACAAGAGGAATTTACCCCTCTGGGCCCCAAATGTGTGGCCTAAAACCCAAGTTTGGTTGTTGATTTTAGCCCTAAACACCTAAATTTTCCCTAAGTTAAAATTCAGACATTGAAAATTCAAGCATCAAACTAAATTCAGGTGTTAGGCCTGTACAAAATTGCCAGATTGCCCTCTTCTACAGGGCATATTTTTGTAACTATAAGAGTCCCACCTTTAGGGATTGGGCCCTTTAACCCTAGAAAACCCCCTCCTTCCCTTTTGTAAGGGTCCTATAACTCTGGGACTCACACAAGCACTTAAAAAACTCAAACCAAGTTGTTGAACCAGTTAGCACTTAACGCTTGAAAATCCAGGCATTAAGCCTGTGTCAAGTGACCAAATTGTCCTCTCCCAAGGGGCACATCTTTGTACCTTTAAAGGTCCTGACTCCTAGGGTTGCACAGTGTGACCCTAGGGAACACCCCCTGTCCTTATCTAAGGGTCCCACAGCACTGGGACCCACAAACACATCCAAACAAAAAGGTTAAGATGCTGACATGATCAGTCTTCAACGCTGGAATTTCACCTTGAATTAAATTCAGGCGTTGAAAATTCAAGCATTGGGTTAAAATTCATACGTTAAAGCCTGAAACATAGGAAAATATAGCTTTTTCTCCTTTATCCCCTTTTGCATTAGGGTTAGCACAAACCCTAAGACCAGAGAACAAATATTTTAGAGGGGTCCATAATCCCTCTAAAAATTATGAACCCAAAGGGTATCTCCTATCAATTAATGACCTAATCTAAAAGGCAAGTTTTTGAATTTCCTAGAATCTAACACCTAAATTTTATCTAAATTAAATTCAGGCGTTGAAGGTAAATTCAGGCGTTAAGCCTAAGAAAATTACAGAAACCAACAACTTCTATGTTTCATGAGCATAGACTTCAACTTAACTTAGAACATGTATGAATGAGAGAAGCCACCCTAAAAAGGTCGGTATTTGGGGTGCTTAACACCTTCCCCAAATGCAACTAAATAACTTACCATTTATCTTAGGAATATAAACCAGTTTTAGGAGTTAAACCCCTAGACCTACGGGTCTAGACTTCTTATTTTCGTCCGAAGAGGAGAATCAATCTCCAACTCCATCGGTTAACCCCGAGTTGGTGGCGACTCCCAAAAATCCTAAACCCAAGGTTAGCGACCCTCACACACTGGCATTGCACCAAAGTGTGGCCCAGAACCATAAACGAGCGTGGGAACCTGAACCTCCGGACCCCGATGTCCATAAGGTATAAGAAGAAAAAAAAATTTCTCTAATGAGCCTCCCATTTCCTATGAGTGCAAAGGGAGATGGCACATTGCCAAGGATTGCGACAACAAAAACAACAAGTACGAATCTAAAGGAAATGTCATGACTACAATGTGGGATGATGAATTCGAGGCTTTGAAATATGAGTCTCAAAGCAGTGAGGAAGCTCCTCACAAGAGATCAAAGCCTTCATGGCTTTTGGCACTCCCATGAGCTCACTCTTGGACATAAGTGACTCTAGTAGTGAAGATGAGGGAGATGATAAAGAAGATGAGGAGATCTATGATACACAAAAGGCATTTGATGACTTCTTTGTACACAGTGTTGAGTTAGGGAAGAAGAACAAACAACTCAAGAAGGAAATCATAAAGCTGACTGAAAAGTCAAAGTCCCTCAAAGACACTATCTCCACTATTCAATAAGAGTCTTCTACGGAAAGTGACAAGGAGAAGGAACTTTCTAAAGAAAATTACCTGCTCCTATGTGCCAAGGAGGAAATGAACCTAAAGATAGTCAAACTAAAAAAAAAGCTTAGTGAAACTAAACTATTTATAGGCTTAGAAAGGGACAATAGGAAGCATGAAAAGAGAAGACTTCTTGAGGACAACCAAAATTTGTTCGAAAAAGTTATTGACCTTGAAGAGAAGCTCAAAAACATTAATAAAGAGAATGATGGGTCTCATAGTGATGACTCTCATCCAAGAGTTGGAGAACCAAGTCAAGACTCTAAATGAAAGGAACAAAGCCTTGTACTTGACTTGTGCTCAACTCACAAGGAAGTCCTTTGATTACATTAAAAATTCAAGAAACTTGAAGAAGAAAAGATGAAAAACATCTCAATGCATGTCCAAGGGAATGAAAAGTTTGAGAAAATGTTTGTAATGGGAAAGGAGTATGGGGGCATAACTGGACTTGGCTACAACTCTAAGGTCAATGCCTCCTCCTCCACACAAAGGCCAAAAAATGGCTTTATTAAAGCCAATGGGTTTACTCAATCACCTCCACTACCTTTCAAAAGGGGAAAGAAGAAGGTAGAGTCTCAAAGACCTTATCAAAGGTTAAAGAAGGTTGAGAAGAGACCAAACACCTCATTCAAGGAAAAAGCACCCATGAATCAATGTAGAGCTTGGAAAAAACCAACTTAAGCCCAATTTCGATCTTGTGCTCAAGTGGTTATAGGTACACCCAAAGCCCAACCTTATTCTTATGCCAATGAGGCATCAAATAAGTTTTAAGCCAATAAGGCTTCTACCTCCAAAGGATATCAAGGGGATGGCACTACTTCTAGGATGATCAAAGGACAATCTAGAAAACCTAGAAGACCACAACAATCCTTCAAGAATGAACCATCTAAAAGAAACACCTCACAATCCTACAACTCAAGAAGGCCCCTATTTTATTGCTTCTATTGTGGATTAGAAGGGCATATCAAGTTGGATTATAGGAAGAGGGCCAATGACATTAAATCCCAAATAATTCAAACTAGAAAAATACAAAGTGGAAAGAATATCAACAAAAGAAAATATTTTCAATAGTTTAAAATTAAAAACCTTCAAAGAAAGAAGGATTTGGCCCAACAACAAAGTGTCAAAAGGAAACCTCTAAACCTATCAAGGTTAAAATAGTGTGGATAAGAAAGGATGACCCAAAATGCTTAGTCATTCACACTACACTAAGAGTCAAAAACTCAACAAGATGGTATCTTGATAGTGGGTGTTCAAGGCACATGTCCAGTGAGAGGGAACTATTTGCCCAACTTGAGGAAACTTAAGGTGGATATGTTACATTTGGTGATGGAAATGCCACCAAAATTCTTGGTGTAGGGACCATAGTAACCCTAGGTATTCCACAACTCACCAAAGCTCTATATGTGCAAGGAATACAGTACAACTTAGTGAGTATAAGTAAAATTTGTGATAAGGGATTTCTTGTGCAATTAAAGAACCTCACACTGGCAAAATACTAGTCGAAGGAGTAAGAACAAGTAACAATTGTTATGTCATAGATCCTCACCCTCAAGTGATGGATGCATGTCTCATATCCTAAGAAGATGAGACCAACCTTTGGCACCAAAGATTAAGCCATCTCAATTTTAGGGATCTTGCCAAACTTAACAAGAAGGGGATAGTTAAGGACCTCCCCAAGCTAAATAAAATTGATAGCCCCTTATGTAAAGGTTGTAAAATGGGTAAACAAACTAGAATCTCTCACAAGAAAACTACCATAATAGGGACTTCTAGACCCCTAGAGCTTCTCCACATGAACCTAGCTGGTCCTACTCGAACGGAGAGCATAGGTGGAAAGAAATACTTCATAGTGGTGGATGACGATTTCTCTAGATTTACTTATGTAGCATTTCTAAGAGAGAAATCTAAGGCCTTCAAGGAATTTCTTAATATTTACAAGAGAATTCAAGTAGAGAATGATCTAACCATCAAGCGCATTCGAAGCGACCATCAAAGGGAATTTAATAATCATAAATTCTCAACTTGGTGTGAAGAGTTAGGAGTGAAACATGAATTTTCAACCCCCAAGACTCCTCAACAAAATGGAGTGGCTAAAAGAAATAACAAAACACTCCTCAATATGGCTACATACATGCTTATAAGAAAGAACATAACCAAGAGGTTTTGGGCTGAGGCAATTAACACTGCATGTTGTCTCAAATCATGTCTATCTTAGACCGAGAATGGACAAAACAACCTAAAAATGATGGAGTGGGAAAAATCCAACTATTAAGTACTTTAAAGTATTTGGCAGCACTTGTTATATCCTTCGGGATAGAGAACATCTTGGAAAATTCGATGTGAAAAGCAATGTAGCTATCTTTCTTGGTTATTCCACTACTAGTAGAGTCTACCGAGTCTACAACATAAGGACTCTCACTATTGAAGAGTCAATTAATATAGCCGAAGATGATCGTGAAACAACTTAAGTGCAAGGAGACTTATCTGTTGTGTTGTCCAATCATGAGAATGAGAGCTCATCTCACTTGAAAATTAAGAGATCCCAAAAGGATCAAGAAGAGAACTCATCTTAAACTAGTTTTGAGGTTAATGTTGAAGAAATCCAACCTCAACCCAAGAGCAAGAGGCTCACCATAGGATTGTCATGAGATGACATTATTGGTGATCTCAACATCAAAGTGAAGACTAGGAGACAAATTGAAAATATCATTATTCACTTTTGCTTCACATCCAGGATTAAGCCAAAACGAGTCAAAGAGACTCTAAATGATCTAAATTCGATCATGGCCATGCAAGAAGAACTAAATCTATTCCAAATGAATGATGTATGGTTCCTTACGAAAAAGCCATCTGACAAGTATGTCATTGGTACCAAATAGATCTTCAAGAATAAACATGATGAACATGGTACGGTGACAAGGAATAAGGCTAGACTTGTTGCAAAAGGGTATACCCAAATAGAGGGCATTGACTTTGAGGAGACATTTTCCCTTATTGCGTGTTTAGAGTCCATTAGGATTCTTTTGTCCATTGCATGCTACCTAAAATTCAAATTATATCAAATGGACGTAAAGAGTACATTCCTAAATGAGATGCTCCAACAAGTAGACGTAGAGCAACCAAAGGGATTTGTTGACCCTCACTTGCCTAACTGCATATATAGGCTCAAGAAGGCTCTCTATATGCTCAAACAAGCTCCACAAGCTTGGTATGAGAGACTTAACAGATTCCTTCTTGATCACCATTTTGATAGTGGACGTGTTGATAAAACACTTTTCATTAAAAAATAAAATGGTCATATACTCATTGCTCAAATATATGTAGATGATATCATTTTTGGGTCCACCAATGAGGAGATGTCTCATGGTTTTACCCAAATGATGAAATCAAAATTTGAGATGAGTATGGAATGAGAACTAAGGTTCTTCTTAGGTATTCAAATAAAGCAAACCAATGATGTCATCTTTTTTAGCCATACCAAGTTTGCAAAAGACCTTGTTACTAAGTTTGGTTTACAGGAATCTAAACATGTTAACACCCCCATTAACACAAGTGATAAGATCACTAAGGACCTTGAAGGAGCCGAGGTCGATTCTACCTACTACTGGAGTATCATTGGGAGTTTACTCTACTTGACTATGAGCAGATTGGATATCTCCTTTAGTGTAGGTGCATGTGCTAGATATCAAGTTGCTCCTAAAAGATCATATCTTTAAGAAGCTAAGAAGATCATCTAATATGTTCATGGAACTATAAACTTTAGGTTGTGGTACCCATTTGACACCACATCTGAGATAACAGGATACTCAGACGCTAACTAAGTTAGCAATGTAGAGGATCGCAAGAGCACGAGTGGAGGTTCCTTCTACATAGGAAACAGTCTTGTTTCTTGGCACAACAAGAAACATAACTCCATCTCCTTGTCAACTACCAAGGCTGAGTACATTATAGCAAGTAGTGAATGGACACAATTCTTATGGATAAAGCAAATGCTTAAGGATTATGAGTTAAGCCAAGACACAATGAGCTTATTTGTGGATAATAAGAGTATAATAGACATTTCTAAAAATCTTGTTCAGCACTTAAGGATAAAGTACATAGACATTTGACACCATTTCATCAGGTAACTAGTGGAAGAGAAGGTTGTCTCATTAGACTATGTGCAGACTGAGGATCAACTGGTAGATATTCTAACCAAACCACTTGACACAAAAATTTTGAGTATCTTCGCAGTGCAATTGGTTTGTGCACTCTTAGTTGATTTTTCTCGTAAGTTCAATTCTAGTGCATTTGTGAGGGAATTAGAGACCCAGGTACATCAATTTGATAAAAATGTCCTCTTGGTACAAAGGGGGAGATGTGGCATACTTTTAAAAGTATGTAGACTAGGGATACAACATCTCCTAATGGATCACCAAAGAGCTGAAGCTCACTCCTCAAAATGTGTAAACCATGGAGCAGAACCAGAGGTATAACCGATTGCAGCATTTACAATCGATTACACATGTAACTAATTACAGAAGCTCCAACTGGTTACAAGTCAAACTCTTACAATAGGTTTGAAGGATTTTTTTGGGTTCTTTAAATATCCTGCCCTATCTAAGAGTGGGACTTGGTTTTAAACCAAAATTTCCCCTATTCTCTTCTTGCACGACTCTCCTTAGGCATCCATTCTAGGTTTTTGTTTGGTCCTTACCTTTCTTGCATCTTATCCCTCTATTGATGGTGCGAGTCAAACAAACAACGAGCAAGAAGAAGGACACAGTGACTAGTGCCTCCGCTAGTGGTCCAATTGCACAAAGGAAAGGAAAGAGTCCCTTAGTGGAGAACGCTCCCAAACATTGCACTAAAGGTAGGAACTTCGATCAAGAATCTCTATTTCGTAATCCCATGAGTTTGACTCACTATGAGGACCTCTTTTCCAACCATGTCTTAGAAGTAGAAAGGAGTGTAGAATTGGAAGTTCTCCACACGGTTTAGTTGTGTGAGCATCTCACCGCTTGTGGTTAGTCACCGCTCTTTGAGTTGAAGGGACCCGTCTAAGAAGGAGTGAGAATTTTTCACTTTAATGTCTTCGACAAGAATCATGTTGTTCTTTTCTTCTTCACCTAGGTCAACAAGGTGCCCATTCACATCAATCTAGAATACATTTCGAATGTGACAGGCATTCTAAGGGAACCGCACAATCCCATAGCTTTTCCTCCTCCATTGCTAACCCCAAATGAGAAGGAAGACAGGACAATCCGTTTATGCGGGAAGCTTATGACTTGAGGTAATCATCTGAAAAAGAAGAAGTGTTTGCCCCTAGTGAAGTTCCTCCAGCAGGTCTTCACTTACAATCTCCAGTTGACCACCAACTGCAGTGAGCTTATGGTTCATGTGGCCTATGTGATAGACGCCATTCTGAATGGCAAAAGTGTTGACATCCCCTCCATCTTCTATCACACGATGCTAAAGACTGCATTTGTTATCATGCCACAGGAAGCATCCCATTTCCGATCTCATTACGAAAATCATAATGAAGGAGAAGGTACTCTTCAAGGCCGATGCCACTTCTCGCCATCTTAATCTTCCTCTTACCATGGGATCTCTTAGCAAGATGGGTCTTCTTTCCAAGGAAGGTGCAAATTCCAAACGCACTTTTAACACTAATCCTACTCGATCTACTACTGCAAATGCTCGAGACACGATGATGTATCTACTCAACACGCTGGTGAGCAAGATCACTAAGGTCCTTAAGGACCAACATTGTCTCACCAAGAACTAATGTCACCTCAACACCAATCAGAAGATGATTGTTGCTAGGTTGTCCCGTGCCACTCCTGAGGAGCCTCTCCTACTAGTCTCAGCCAGCGAGAGTAATGAGAGCGAGGATAGCAAGGATGAGAATGATGAGACTTTTTCTCCATTTTTAGTTAATGGAAAGGCTGGGGATGCCGAGGATGATGTGCTTGATGATGATGATGTGTTGGGAGAAGAATAAAAAGAGGAAGGAGAGAAAGGAGCAGATGATGAGGAAGATGAAAATGATGATGAGGACGATGAAGGAGATGAGTATGTGTACTCTGAGGATGATTG